>JAKKPZ010000203.1:0-96875 GCA_022814885.1 Ditylenchus destructor
ATGTTTGATATATAAACGTTTAAAAACACCGACAAGAATTTCCGGCCAAACCAATAGTTTAGTGAATCATCGCTGCCGTCTTGAATCGACTGGCATATCCACACCTTCTGGATTTCCAAAATCAACGTCATCCTTCGAAACTTCCTTCACTATGTCGTTTCCAGAAAACAAACTTTTCTTTACAACGAATCGCCAAAAGTTGGTTGATGTCCAGTGAACAGAATGTACCGGAAAACGCGCAAACATTGCGAAGCTTTTAAACAAAGTAATTTTCGGGCAAACATTGTTATTTAAAACTTATTCTGAAGAAAGTATGAAACCTTTTCCTGTTCTCAAATTTTATTCAAAAGAAAACCAATAACGATATGCAACAATAAATGACATGACAGAAAAATGTGTTGGGTAACAATTGTATTTTTAAGTGAAAAAATGGCCGCTCGCCTCGACTGTCACGCGAATGTCGTGCGTCTCATATAACGAACGTCTCAAATAACATCTCACTCTAGGATCTCGTTTCTCAGGTTCTCTGACAAATTCGATTCGCATTCGGTTCCGTCCATTGGAAATGGTGTAAATTTCACCATAGTTTCCATTGCGAATTATGTCCTTTCCGGAAAGCACCTCTTCAAGCGGATCGTCATGAATACGTCGATCTCCAGAGAGCACAATAATCGCCGTCTGAGACAGTTGGTTGCGGAAAGCGAGTGTCATGGCGGAGAGGAGTAGCAAGTTTGAGCCAAAAATGGAACAAACCGGTAAACTCGGACAGGTTCAGTTGAAGAGAACCAGAACGCGTCTGGTAGAGGCGTTCGCACGACGGGTGGAAAGCCGGAGTGAAATCCGGTAGAGTTGAAACCAGAGCAACGTCTGGGTAATGATTCTTTACTGGAACGGTGTCCAGTCAAGTCGAGTCCGCGTTGGGTGTAAATCCGGAGTGAAATCCGGGAGAGTTGAAACCAGAGCAGCGTCTGGGTAGTGGATCTATACTGGAACGGCGTCCAGTCAAGTCCGCGTCAGTTGGTAATCAGAACAAAGTCTGAGCGAGTAGATCGATTCCGGAGTGAAATCCGGTCGAGTTGAGTTGTGTAGGTAGAGATCGGAGCGAAGTCCGGTCGAATTGAGTTGGAATTGGTGACACCGGAGCGATGTCCGGGTGAGTTGGTGATACCGGAGTGAAATCCGGGAGAATTGTGTTGAGTCTGTGCTGCCTGGAAACACTGTAATATAGTCAGTCCTTTCGCCGGTACGAAGACCACAGGATCAGACTATACTACTTATTGTTAGAACAATAATGAAAAAACACTGATTACCCTTGCAGCTGAAGGCGGCGTAAGGCGGCAGGCAGAACAAGCTTGAGCAGTAGCAGGCGGTGGCACAGTTGAATAGTGGCGCAGGTTTGATCCTAACAGCCCCCACTTGTCAAAAGCAGATTTGTAATTTGTAGTGTAGTTTGTCTAGTGATATGCGGTTGAGTTGAACGGCTGAATACTTTTGACAGAGCTTTTATTCGCAAGAAAAATAGTCGTTCAATGCGAAGAGAATTTTCAACTAACACTGAACTATTACAAGAGCAGCAAAAACGGCGATTACAAAATATGGGCGGAACTTTGAGAGTTCCATTAGCAAAGGAAAACAGTTTAAAGCGGAGAAGGAAATATGGATTGCAAAGGTGATCGGCGAACACTGGAATGTTTGCCGTAAGGAAAACAGGAAAAGCGGAAGAGGCCGCTTACAATCATATGACAGAAAGGCCAAAGCCTGTGAAAGCTTTGACCAGGAAAAAAGAGACAAAGTACAAAGACCACAATAAATTAATTATGCTAAGTGATTTTTGGCGTTTTTCGCGGCTCCGCTCGCGACACCCCGTCCCACAATTTTCGTCGAAAAATCCATAGGGTCCCCCTATTGATTTTTTTGACAAATTTTTCAGAAAATGATTTTTCAATCCATAGGGTCCCCCTATGGTTTTTTGGCAAAAAGTTTTTTGGAAAATTTTTTTTCGAAAAAAACCATAGGGTCTCCCTCTTGATTATTTTGACACATTTTCCACAAAAATGATTTTTCAATCCATAGGACCCCCTATTGATTTTTTTGACAAAATTTTTTTCGAAAAAACCATAGGGGGTACCCCATGGGGTACCCCTATCATTTTTGAAAAATTTTTCAGAAAATTATTTTTCAATCAATAGGGGGGACCCTATGGATTTTTCGGCGAAAATTGTGGGACGGGGGGGGCAACTATACAAAATCCCATTCAAAAAAGTATAGTTTTTCTCTATATAAATTAGACATACAAAACACTAGCAAAAAACAGCAAAATATTGCAAAAACAAAGGGTAAATTTTGACTTCAAGGGCAAAATTTGCTAAAAAATCGAAAAATATTTTTAAAAGTAAAAAATAGCTAAAAATAGGCTAAACGGTCTAATTTTTGTCTATTTATTTCACACAGACGAAATACTAGCTAAAAACAGCGAAGAATTTGGAAAAAACCATTTTTTGGGGCTTCTATTTTAGGTGAGGGGCTTTAATTATTTCACTACCCCACCAGGGAGGCGTCTAATTCCGGGCGACTTCTATTATAGGAGGCTTCCCTTAGAGGAAATACGGTAGTCCTGCCTAAAATCAGTTAGGCCTATGTAATTCAGCCGCAATCAACCGTGCTTGAGCACGAAAAGCTTATTTGTGTCACAAATATGGCTCTTTTCAGTCACAAATGTGGCATGTGGCGTTGTGTAAAAACCCTTAAAAGGGTTTTTTAAAGGCTTAGGCAATGGCTTGGCCTGCTCTTTTTAGCTAGTATTTCGTATGCCTAATATAAATAGACAAAATTTAGACAAAATATAGTCTATTTTTAGCTATTTTTAAAGTTATCTAAAAAACCAATTTTTTTGGATAAAAAACCATAGGGGGACCCTATTGATTCAGAAAAATGATTTTTCATTCCAAAGGGTCCCCCTATGTTTTTTTGTAAAAAATTTTCTAAAAATAATTTTTTGCATAAAAATTCATAGGGGGGACCCTATGGTATGAAAAATCATTTTTCTGAAAAATCTGTCAAAAAATCAATAGGGTCCCCCTATGGTTTTTATGAAAAAAAATTATTTTTAGAAAGTTTTTTGCAAAAAACCATAGGGGGGACCCTATTGATTTTTTCGACTAATTTTTCAGAAAAATAATTTACAAAAATTTGGAGAAAAGAAGATTTTTAAAACAAAATGAATACACATACACACTCAGTTTTGATTGCATGTCATTGTCTTCCACCTCTCACTAAACTGTCTACACAACAACATCCAAATTTTTGTTATTCCTTTCACATAAACATTTTTCTGTCGAAATGTTTTGCACAGTCCGTCTGATTGTGACTAAAATCAAAAGATTAAAGAAAAAAACATATACCCACACTCGTTCCTTTTGCTTACTTGGACTTCATCCTCGTTTGTCTTTGAGTTTTGAGATGGCACTTCAAACTAGTTGGTCAGTAAGCCAAGCAAAAAGAAGCAATGAGAATGGGAAATAAAATTGAAAAAGTTTTCAGTACAAAAACAAAAGTGCAGATTTTAAAAATAAAATGAACACATTCATTTTATTTCTTCTTTTCCTTCTTTCTTTTCCTGATAACCCAATAGTATCTCAAATTTTTCAATTCATTCAAAATTGGAACGCATAAATTCACATCCCTGTAAACATATCAAAGTCAAGTTGTCCACTGTTTTTGGAAATGTTCTTGGAATTTCTTTGTTTAACCCTTCATTGCCTGACCGTGGGATTTTGCTGATTTTTGGTATACGGAGCTCATTTGGGCCCCTGATAATGGGAAAAATATTATTTTTTTTAATTCAACCAAAAATGGTGATTTTCAAGGGTTCGAAAATTTGGCGCCAATCCAAATTTGCGCCGAAAAAATCAGGTTCTGCACGGAATTTGACAAGCCTATTGGATTCCGTGTAGCCGTTTTACTCGGCAAATTTTTTTAATATCCGCAAAATGTGCCAAATTTCGAAAGTTATGAAGGTTTTTAGAAATTGCAAAATGTACGCTGACCCCCCCAAAATTCGTCAATTTTCTTCGATTTTCGGGGGTGTGTCCCGAAAATGACCATTTTTCAGGGCAAAATCGTAGATAAAGTGGGTAAACAAATTACATATCCTGATTCAGGACAAAAAGTTGGCTATATAAGAGCAATATCAGATTTGAGATAGGAGGCCTAAAAATTGGCGAAAAATTACTCCAAAGTTTGCGTATCTAATCGGATACACTGGGAAATGAAGGGTTAAGTTCCAATTTATGAAATGTCAACACATTACTTTGGTTTATTTTCCCATTTATTTCCAAAGCAACAGTTATAGATTAAACATAAAATGTAACAGTTATAATGATGAGCTAGACAATCAATTTAGTTTCATTTCAGTTTTCAATTTAATTTCACTTAGTGACTTAAGAGCAAGGTCCCATCGAAGTGGCTGTGTTGTCAAAGTCAGGCATGCTAGCCGTGTTGGCCGAGTACTCTTTGTAGGTGCCAGAACAATTGTCGTCAGCCCAAAGTCGAACACATCCCCCGCTCACTTTGATCGAGCTGACCATGTCATTAAAGCCATCATTCAGTATGGAGTTACTGCAAGTGGTGGGAATGGAGTAAGTCTTAGATGTTCCGCCGTAACTAGAACCGTCGTAAACTGTAAGACTGGAAGACGCCGCTAAAATGCTAACTGTTAGTGAACAAAATTAAACCGAAAAAATGCCATTGCTGAAAACTTACAAACTGTACGGTATTGAATTTGGAAGGATATAGGAGTTGTTCTGGAGTAAGGCCGAACGATGGCAAGTGAATCTTCACTTCTAATAACAGGCTGATTTGAAACTTGAGCTGGGCAGCAAAACCTAAACAAACCCAAATTGTTTTCTTTAGATTGAACAAATTACATTACCTAAAGCCAGAACCAGTGTAGCTAGAGCTAGCTGAACGAACAATGAACTCTGTGCCTTTCCACATACAAGCCACATCACAATCTTGTGATGTTCCAGCCGACTGACCCCGGTTTTAACCGGAAGCCTAATGCCAACTGGAATGCTTTCCAAAGGTCCTTTTGAAAGCTCAACGTCCGAATTTGATTCTCTGAAGTTTTTATGCAAACATCCGAAAGATTATTTACAATTTAGACAAATTTACAAATAAGATACACAAATATGGTAACCCAAATATGGTAGTTTCATTGAAAATGAATTTGCCGTGAAATTTTGGCTGCGCATGTAAAGAAGGGATGACGATGTTTTTTATCACATCATAGCTTTTTCCTGAAACCATCCAAGCTGATTAGACTGTATCAGCTTTTTCTGGCAAATACTAATTTGCGTTTATTGCGTACGTATCATTGTAGAATTCGAGACTACGAACCAATTTTGTTGACTGAACCAATTTGTTGACTGTGCAGCTGATCGCCTGTTATGGGCACATGTGTTACAAGAACACATTTGAACGTCTGTTAGGACAAACTGCACTAGACTGTGCGTCTGATCGCCTGTTATGGGCACCTGTGTGCCAAGAGCACGTTTGAACGTCCTTTAGGACAAAACTGCACTAGACTGTGCTCCTGATCGCCTGTTATGGGCACCTGTGTTCCAAGAGCACGTTTGAATGTCCATTTGGACAAAACTGCACTAGACTGTGCGCCTGAACGCCTGTTAAGGGCACCTGTACTGTTGCAGTACTCTGATTGTCCGTTAGGACTTGGCGCTCGTAGAGTGCATTTGAATGTCCAAAAAGGACACAGTGAATGAATGGTTTAGCATCCAGTAGTATTAAGTGTTATACTGGTTACAGAAATAAAATTGAGATTCCATTACGATTTACCTTATTATCAAATACAGTTTTCCATGATCTTTTATTTGATTTATCATTATTGCCTTACTCCCAATATAGTTATCGTAATAAACTGTCGACTTGGTATATATGTTGTATGAAATATAGCATCTTCATGTTGAAAATACACGTGATTAAATTCACATTGAGCTCCGGCGCCAAGGTGCCGTTCTCTCAACTTTACTTGTAAGAAAAACTTATTATAAACACTCCTTATATATAATTGTACCAACTATCGGATCGAGTTGCCAATTATCGACCTTCGCGCAACAGCAAGAGCTTGTCCTAGGGTTAGGAGTTTCGCCTTTCTCAAAACCTAATGGCTGTTCTTGGCTTCTCGTGGCATCAATTCTGTAGAATAATACGTAGGAAATAAAAATCGAACAATCATACCCCAAATCTCGTAATTATTACTAACTTAATGTGCGGTCATTACTCCCTATTGGTCAGGATGTACGTCCTAAAAATAGTGCTCGAAAACGCCACTACGTGGAATAGTTTTTGAGGTTCGGGCTAATGATGTTACTCGAAATAATATGAATGTAACACATGTATAACAAATGAGGGCGGAATAGTGCTAATACGAGGCTAAAATGAGGATCGCTTCAGCCGATAGAGCCAACAACCTGAAGTTAAATACAAGCGGCTCAAGAAAAACCAAAAACAACCTTCAAAACAAACCCACAACAATGTTTGGAATACAGAATTTAAAGAAAAAATGTTTGCAAAATTAACTGTACATAGAAATCACGGGAGAGGCTATATCTGCAAATTCAATGAGGACAAAATGGCCAGACAAGAAAATCAGTTCTCTAAATGCAATGATAACGAATGTGTTGTATGCTCACGTTATGACGATAGTTTTGCACAAGGATATGGAACTACATCCATCCATTCCTTTGGAATTGAGTAATAATAATGTTTACATTATGTTGTATACCTTTTTTGGTATTGTTCGTTTTACAGATACGTAGTATCTCAGTAAACATAATGTTACTAATTATGTTTCTTGGTACGCAACTGTCGTATTTCGTGTATTTAATAACACTAAAGTCAAAATCACGAGTCTTGTCGTAGGTAGTGTAAAATATTTTATTATTTTCTATACTTATTTTGAGATCCAAAAAGGCTGTTTCAGTAGTCTGATCAGTCTTGTTTAGTTCGAGTACCTCGCCGTATATTTCTTTGTACTCATTTTTGAATACGGAACTAATACTAAGTACATCATCAATGTATCGATATGTTTTTTTTAAGTTCGCGATTCAAAATAGCAGAGCACTTATTCAAATATTTAAACTCAAGAGCTGTGAGGGTGAGATCAGCTAGTACAGGCGAACAGTTACCTCCTTGGGAATCCCATTGACTTGTTTGAAATGCATTCCAGCAAATTTAACAAAACTGTTGCGAACCAAGTAGTTAATTAATAGGGCGACATCCGCAAGGCAATACGACGCATAGTTCTTAATTGTATTCCAATGAAGAAACATTTATATGCATTACATCTTAACTGTTTGTTTTCGTTCTTTTTTAAAAATCTTCTCTACAATGAACATTACGCTTGCTATAATGTCATCGTGTGGGAGAGAAGTAAATAAATTACTAAAATCACCACAGTACAGTTCTCTGCTTGTAACAACATTATTTTTCTTAAACTTTCTTGAGACCGTACCGCTGTTATTGATAGACCAATACAAACATTTTGAATCTCTTTTCCACAATTGGAATAATTAATTATATCTCCTTAACACGTTCTAGTATTCTCATTACTATTATGTTAAGGGGTTTAGAAATTGCGTTCTTAGCGCCGGCAATAAATCTAAACTTTATCGGCTTCTTGTGGAATTTTGGTATGGCAAACAGCAGTGGTATGTTCAGCATGGTCGTATCTCCTTTGATTTCCATGGATTTGTAAAAGTCATTATATGCATTAAATATTTCGTTGGTGTCCAGTCTTGACGGCTCGTATGTCAAATTTCCTTTAATAACGATTCTACCGTCATTACTGTGTTCAATACCTAATTCTTCACACATTTTCTTCAGATAAAATCGTTTGCAGATAAATGCGAAATTATTACCCGCTTTGTCAACGTTGGTAATAATCAAATTATTTTTATCATTTATACGTCCAATAAAATTATTTTCAATAACTTGTTGTGACCTAACGTGTCTGTTCCATCGATTCTCTGCTATTTCCAACATTCTTGTAGTAACCTCGTTCTTATGTTTTAGTATTTGAACATTCTTAGTTTTGTTGGCGAGACTTTCTACTATGTCCGACACTTTCAATGTGTAACTTAGTAAAATGAACATAATAGTTTATAAGTTGCGTGAGTTTTTCCTTAAAATTAAGCCTTATCGGTACCACTTCCTTGGATAGTGCTAACTACAAATTACCGTATTCCCTCTAATTGCTACCCCCTGAAATTATTACCTCATCATTAGGACTTGTAAATGGAGGACCGATTATATTCACTCCTTGTTTTTCGTCCGTCCTTAAGCCTATACTCATCGAAAAATTTTTTATTGACAATTTTGTTCGTGGCGCCTTATCGCCGATATGCTGTGAAAATGTGGTCCAATCCTTGGTTTATTAGGCCGACGGTTCCGGAAATCAATTATTCCAAAAGCAAGTAGTGCTGCTAAACAAACAAGTGACAGAACGCATCCATTCGTTGTTCTTATCGGCACAACGATAAGTACAGTTATGGCAAGGTGAGTTTTGATAGCTTCAAACAATTACTAGGAGATCTAAAAGTTTTGCAATTTCGGAGATTTCAGCAATTTCGCTGAAAACAACACGGTATAATTCAGGATTTTAATCATAAATTCTGGATAAATATTTTGGTAAAATCGTCGTTTACTTAATTATACGTTTACTCAAATATTTTTCAGCAATTCAACGATCAATGAAAATCGAGAACACATCGAGATGAGACGAACCATAAGTCGATGCATTTTCTCTAAATTGTTCTATACTGCGAAGCTCAGTAATATTTAGTCATTTTTATGATTTGTATTTACTATTGCTATTGTCGAATAAAAGCTTTTATGACCACTGCAAAACTATTCGTTTTCGTCCTGCAAATTTTTCAGTAACGCAAGCAGTTGATTTAGTAAACACAACAGCCGGCGTTACTATAAGGAAAAACGAAAAGTTGTGCCCGTGACATAGCCCAGCAGTGTTTTCCATTGCGTTTTCTTTCTTTCCTGCCGTAGCGACGAGTGTCTAGCCATAGATGTGCGCCTGTTTCTGTTGTCAGAACCGATCATCAGAAGATTTTATTTCAATGAAATTGGAGAACAATCTAGAGCTTCAAAAAAGAAGCGAATCATAAAATGAGGCCTGAAAATATAGTCTGGGCACACAAAACAGAATTCATTATATATAAATTACTCTAGATAGTTCTACAATTTCATTCAAATAAAATCTTCTGATGATCGACTTATATATTGCATACAATTTGTTATCGTTCGGCAGACGGATCCAATGTGTTTTAACTTGTAAAATGCGTACTTATTTTGTAAAAATTTCGACATTTGCATGCCGGGTCCATAACCTTTGATCCAGGGGATCATTTTTTGTGCAATATGCGAAAAACAGTGTATTCTGGGAGAGGAGGAACATCTGTGAAAAAAAATTTCGAATTTTTTTGAAAAAATGCCGTTTTTTGCTTAAAATTCGATTTTTCGCATTTTTGCGCAAAAAATTGAATTTTAAAATTTTTAAAACAAAAAATGGCACTTTTTCCTCAAAATTCAATTTTTTTCACAGTTATTCCTCCTCTCCCAGAATACACCGTTTTTCGCAAATTGCACAAAAAATGATCCCCTGGATCATAAGTTATGGCCCCGGCATGCAAATGTCCGTGTCCGTGGAAATCTGGTTGAAAATATATGTTTTTGATTATATTTTGCTTTCCTTTTACCAAATAATCAATCTTTATTTTTAGCTTCAACGTTATTCCTCGACTTTCATTTGCTAACTAGAAGCAGCGGGCCGCGCCATCATGGCGCGGCCTCGAGAAACCCGTGTAAGTATGCCCGTCCCCCCCCGGGCCCCGTCCCCGCGGGCCCCGGCCCCGCGGGCCCCGACCCCACGGGCCCTGCCCCCGGGCCCCGCCCCCGCGTTCCCCGCCACTCGCCCCGCAGGCAGCCCCAGCTGCGCCCATTTTCGGGTGCGCGACTCGCGCCCCAGCCTGCCCCCAGCTGCGCCCAGGTGATAACGGTAACTTTGAATAGAATGGAGATAACTCAGGTGGTTTTTTGTTTGCGTCATATAAGTCGACCCTAATAAGCAACTTCCCCAAGTTACTTTGGTTGTGAGTGGGAAAAAAATTGCTGACGGACGGAGAACCGCACTATAGGGTAAGGGCACAACGATGTCTCGCACCAAGCCAGTTGCGCGTAAGGGCGCCGGCGACAGGGCTCCTCGAATGCCGGAGTTGGTTTTTAGAAACCAACTCGCGCCGAAGAGGGGGGAACCAGCCAAGGGAATCAAGAAGCCACATCGCTACCGTCCAGGCACCGTCGCTCTGCGAGAGATTCGTCGCTATCAAAAGGTTGGTTGCTTTACAAATTTTGTTCTCGATAGAATGCGACTAAAAAATTATTGAAAATTTTATAAGTTTGAATATCTCTTGGAAAGATCACTGTCTAAAATAGCTTCTTAGTTTTTGAGGTTATGGGTAAAAATTGTGTCGCTTAGCTAAGCTTTGAGTAATTGTAATTTATACAATAGTTCAGTTCTTGTCTGAAAATATCTAAAGATAAGAATGTAGGCACAATTATGAGAAAAACAGATAAAATTGGTAAACGATGAAAGTAGGTGGATAAACGTAGTAAAAATGTAGAAACAAGTATGGTTGTAGGACAATTTAAGGCAATTATTAGGGAGCGATTTCATTTCCTCAATAACCACCTCGGCACATAACCATTGCTCTCCTCGCAAAACAATGGTAAAGAAAATCTCTCAAATCAAAACGACTCTTCATAAGATTTGTCAGGAGATTTTCTTCTTTTTCATTTCCTCTTAGTTTTTTGGACCATTCCGACAACTAAGATGCCTAACAAAGAAAACGCCTCTTCATAAGATTTGTCTATAGATTTTCTTTATCATTGCTTTGCGAGGAGTGCCGAGGTTATTGAGAAGGGAATAAAGGGAAAATAGCATGGAAGTCAATCCGCTCAAAAGGCTTTGAAGTATGAGCGGATTATGAGAACAATGGTCCACATTTACTTTTAAACTATATATTGCAAAGGAATCTTCTTTCATATGTTTTTCAATGGCAGCTGCTCATTCTGACTTAATAATTTCATTGTTGTTACGCATTTCCTAAAAACAATTAACCTAAAAACATTCAATCCTTAAAATAATTCACAAAAGATATGAAAGAAGATTCCTTTGCAAAATATAGTTTAAAAGTAAATGTGTTTTTTCCTGATCGCGTCGGGACCATTCATCTCATAATCCGCTCATATTTCAAAGCCTTTTGAGCGGATTGACTTCCATGGAAAATAGTGTTAAAGAATTATTAGAAGTCGGTAGGTTTAATGTTAGAATGCTAGTTCCTCGTATGTAAAATTGAAAGTTTGAAATTTTATTTTAGCACAATAATGTAACGTTATTTACTCTAATTTATTAATGACTTGATGTTTTTCAGTCAACCGAACTCCTGATCCGCAAGCTGCCTTTCCAGCGTCTGGTTCGTGAGATTGCGCAAGACTACAAGGCCGATGTTCGCTTCCAAACGTCCGCTGTCATGGCTCTACAAGAAGCTGCCGAAGCGCGACTGGTCGAGCTCTTCGAAGATACCAACCTGTGCGCAATCCATGCCAAGCGTGTGACGATCATGCCAAAGGATATTCACCTGGCGCGCCGTATTCGTGGATTGTAAGATCGTTATCAATTCTACCTGTTTTTCTCACTTATTCTTGTATTGTTCTCTTTAAAAATTTATCAGGTTTTAAATTTCTTGCACACAAATAAACATTTCTGTTGGGTTTAACAGTGCATGTCTTTGATTTAATATGTTTCTAGAGGAAGTTGAATATTATAATGTAGCATTGTAAGGTCTGTCTTATTGTTTAATAGCTTACAGAAAGTCTTGTATTCAATTTATTTTAATGTGAAATGCAGTTTAGGAGACGATTTAAACTGTTTTACTTCTCACTACCAGTGGTGGAGGGTAAGCAATGGGTTTTTTGTTTAACGCAATCATTAAAAACCCGTCTAGAAAACTGCAAAGGCAGTGAAGAGTATAATACGGGTAAAAGTTTTCCATTCTCGGATATTTTATTGTCATACTTTTGAACACCAACTGCATTGAGTGTTATTAAGACTTATTTTGTTAAACAAATCTAGAGAAATTGAAATATTCAACCCTGTCTTTTCACGACAAAGATTCACACTTCAAAAAGTATACCTCGATATGTGCCATCTCAAAGAGACAGCACTTTCCAAAATTTGTATTCCGCCGCCACCGATTCAGTTGGGCAGAAACATTTAAGTACCTCAAATTCGGGTAATTAAACCGAAGACGTTCGCTGAGGGCCTTCCTTTATCCTGGATATGGGTCTGTTCGGTGATAGTGTGCGGCATCCTGAAAAGAGCGTTGAAATGGGAAATGTGCAGACAGAGAAGTTCATTCTCTCTCACTCTCATTGAAATGGACTGTGTCTGCTGGTTGTTCCACATCGCCTCTCCACTGGAATGGGAAGAAGCGAAGAAAGTGGCATACAGAGAATTAGGAAGAGACAATTTAAAGCGAGGAGAGAGCAGACAAACAGAGTCACAGTGCCGCACAATAGCCCATAATCGATCCAGCTAATGCATTAAAGGAAACCGTGCGCTGTTCTTCTTTGGTTAAAACCCAGTATCAAAAGGTAATTTGGGTTCCTGACCTTACTTCCTTCTTTCGGGAGGAGTGAGCGTTTGGAAAACCATAATTTTTGGAACAGTCCTCGGGGTACCCGAGGACGAATAGGAAAGGTTTAATGAACGCTTTGATTAAATGCCTTGATGGACAATTGAATCAAAACACGCAACGTACACTTGCGCACAACTCGAGATTTTCGGTCGTATCTCCAAATAGTTAGATAAAATTAATTAGTGGCACGCAAAGCCAAGCGACAAATTGTACGATTATAATTTAAATTTAGATTGAAATTACCCAACACATCGGCACCAAGTGTCTCAAAAAGCGTCCCAGCCGTTTTCAGCCAAAAATCAAATTTCACAGGATGCTCATTTTTTTTGCCAAATCGCAACTTCAGGTGTTGCTCTATCATACTTTGTAGTTGAAATTAAAATCGCTCTATTTTTTTGCGAGATACAGGGTCATAAAGTTGACATACTTTGCGTTTTTCCCTGTAAAATATGGCAACTTTGACGAGCCATATCTCGCTGAAAAATAGACCGATTTTCATTTCACTTGTACAGTAGCTAGAGCAGGACCTGAATTTTTACTTTTTCATAAAAAATCAAGAACTCTGCGAAATTTTTTGAGAATATGAAAATTTTAAGATTTTTTTGCCCAAAAATGGCCATTTTCGTGTATTTTCGAGAAAATGCGAACCGTGCAATGTTCTTCTTTGGTTAAAACCCAGTATCAAAAGGTAATTTGGGTTCCTGACCTTACTTCCTTCTTTCCGGAGGAGTGAGCGTTTGGAAAACCATAATTTTTGGAACAGTCCTCGGGGTACCCGAGGACGAATATAAACAGTTTTGTATACACTGCGTTAAGAAATGATAGGTTCACTCGAAAAAATGGCATAACTTTTTAATTTTGAAATGAGATTTCATATTTTCTTTTTTAAGTAATGCCCATAAATGCAACGCACAGTATCACAATGATTTAAACGTGCTTTGCCAATAATTTACTGGAAAAATTCCGGATTTTGTGAAAAATGACGATTTCCAACTGTTAAGAAATGATAGGTTCACCTGCTATTTCTCACCTGTGCGAACATGTTAATGCCAAAATTTGCGAGTTTTTGTTAGACAATGTAAACTTGAAGTGTTTTAGACGAAATGTATCGAGGAATAAAGTTAACTGATCTCGAAAGAGGGAATAAATTTTGGCGGGAATGAAACATACCGAAGAGGTCATGTTTTGAAACAAAAGTCCCGCACAAAGGGCCAGAAAATGGCACTTCCGATAAAAATTACTATTTCCCGTCGAGTTGGGTAAGAAAAGTGCACTCAGAAAAACGAATCCCCCCAAAAAACATGATTTTGAGGGAATTTACGAATCGACCCGTTACCAGAAAAACGGAGCTCGAGTTCAAAATCCCACCAAAATTGGCACTTTTTTGGCGTTCTGTCAAAAATCGGATGAATGGTCCAGAAATTAGAGACTTTTCCGCACCAGATGCAAAAAACCGCACTGAAAATCGCAAATAAAACATGGATTAAATTTTTTGTTAAAGTTCAAGTTCACAAAAAAGCCCATTTTTTTGCCATTTTCCATACAAATTCATGGAATCTTCAGTTCTCGAACTTTAATCGAGAACATCTCGCGATTTAAGCAATGAGAGAAGCAACGGTTTTCTGTATCCTGCGCAGAATTTTGTTGCGATTGCTGCCAAATAAATTGTGTTGTGGCATAAGGCCAAAAAATGCCAACTTGGTGGGATTTTGAAATTGAGCCCATATTTTGGGATATTTTAAAACAGCCTAAATCTCAAGTTTTTGGGGAGATATCGTTTTTCTGGGTGCATTTTTCTTACCCAACTCGGCGGGAAATAGGAGGTAGGACAAGGTAATTTTTGTCAGAAGTGTCATTTTCTGACCCTTTATGCGGGACTTTTGTCAAAAAATGCCCATTTTGGGTATGTGTTCATTGGCGGTAAAATTTCTTGAGTTTCTGATTTGATACCAGGGCAAGTTATATGTCGCTCGAATGGCCAGAAAATTTGCTACAAAATGCATCCCAAGTAACATGCGATCACCCGTGATTTTTGTGATTTCTCGATGGATGAAAAGTGAACCTATCATTTCTTAACAGTTGAAAATCGTCACTTTTCACAAAATCGGAAATTTTTCTCGCGATTTCATAACATGCAGGTCTGATTCTTTCTGATATCGTTGGTGACATCCACAGGTATGATTTAAAAAAGAAAATATGAAATCTCCTTTCAAAACTAAAAAGTTATGACATTTTTTCGAGTGAACCTATCATTTCTTAACGCAGTGTAAAATCAATGTTTTAAATTTTTTGCCAGAATTTTCTGGAATTCCAAAAAAAATTACCTGAGAAGAATCTCCTCGATTTAGAACGGCTAAAGCATATGAAAAATGTCCGGAGACCACCGGTGTCATTTCTTTGAGATAAATAGAAATATTCTCTTCTCTGACGATATTTCCTGCTCTCGGAATCATTTTTCCAAATTTGCCCAAGGGGTCTTGATCCACGGCAATGACTTCTTCGTTTTGAAGGATCTCCTTTTGAGTGGCAGTTATATTGCGGAGGTCGTTGGACATGATTAGCGGAGCTGACCAAATGGACCACAGTGTCATTTGCGCGCGAGCTTGATCGTCAGTTATTTCACTGTTTCCGGCGATTATCTGAATCATACATTTTTACCTGATAGATTAATCTTGAAATAGCTTCATTTTTTTCAAAACCGCGCCAATATTGGGAGGTATTTTATCACTTCTAGACTGTCACAGGAGGTATGGTGATTGAAAAACTAAGATGTCGACTAAGTATGGGTAATTTAAGCATAGGCCCCGGATTCATTGCGAAATTTTTGCGCCGCATGTTATCCTGAAATTCCGCTATCCGGAAATCCTGAAGCATTTTCGTAGGTCATAACTCTGGCATCGAAGCCGGGATCAGGCGTATGATGTGCTGGATTGTAAAAAATTTTCCATGTATTTTCAGAAACCAAAGATCGAAGTTCTTATTGCTAATGTGAGACTAGCACTCACCAGTGGCGCAGCCAATATTTTTTTTTTGGGGGGGGGTACGTTCCAGTGGAAATGGCCATTTAGGGGGTACCGGATTTTTGGGACGACCAACTTTTGGGCTTTTGGGGGGGGGGGTACCGGACCAAATTTTTGCCCAAATTTGCACTGATTTACACTCATTTTTTCAAATTTTCCCATTTTTGGGAGGGGTACGTACCCCGGTACCCCCCTGGCTGCGACACTGGCACTCACTTTAGCCTAGAAAGAAATTTGGACAAGAAAATTTATATGGCACCGTTACTCTTGAGGTAAACTTTAACCGACCATATCCGGATCGTTCCACTTGTCGGGACCATGAACTTGGGCCATTCTGTCCTGATTTTCGGTGTACCAATCGATAATGGAAATAAGCGATGTCCAGTTATTATGCAATTGAACGTCGTCGAAATTGCGCCAAAGGTTACAGTGTTCTCCGATTTGAGTGTAGTTTATCTGATCCGACATATCTGTTGAATGGAATTCGGTTATAAGTTTACACTAACAAATTTACAGTACGTCAAATATGTATGAAATTTGGCAACATGGAAGCATTGTATGGCTCTCTACGTATTCATAGACTGCATATCATAGAACGGTAAATTCATAGAACGGTAAATTCATAGAAAATTTGGTTTTTGCGTAAAATGACATTTTTATGTGATCTCCGGCCGAGGTTTCGTACCCAGTATAGGTAATCGCCCTGCTGAATCCGAATCTGAAGTCAGTTTTGGCATCAGAGGCAATATGGTATCATTTTCTGGCATGCTGCCCATTTTTGGCTCTTTGTGGGGCAGAACGCCATGGGAACCGGTAAACCCTACCGATAACCCCCCCCCCCGAGGCCATTTTTTGGCATAACTTTTTACTAGAACCTTCTAGAAGGATGAGATGATTACTTGCCACATCTCGATTCAAGATTCTCGATATTTAATTATTTTTGTCTCAAAATTTCAACTTTTTTTTTGCAAATTCGAGAATTTGAAAAGAATTCAGTATGGCAGAATGTTGCTATTACGTTGGAGGTCTGAATGACATTGACAATTTCGAACGCTTCTGTAATAATATTCCCAAACTTCAAATTCTTAAATTTCGTCTTCCGATTCCGTTGGACTCTGCATTCAGAATTTGTTTCTAATTTTAGCACCAGTTATATTGTAGCATCACGTACTGCTTGTTTTGGCTATAAAAATTGGCACAACGCCAGAAACTAATAGAACAATATATCTAGTGATAAATGGAATTCCAAAGCAGAATTCTTTTCAGCAGAAGAATTTAAGCAGAAGAATTTGAGCCCAGAGCCTTAGCTTTCATTTAAGCTATTACTCATCCTTCTAGAATGTTCCGGGAGAAAGTTATGCCAAACAAGGCCGCGGGTGGGTTTACCTAGACTCGAACGCCATAAAGTGGTGCTACGCCAAAATTGACTTCAGATTCGAATTCAGCGGGGTCGATTACCTATAATGGGTACGGAACCTCGGCCTGAGATCACATAAAAATGTCATTTTTCCCGAAAATCCAAAAATTCATTCTATGAATTTACCGTTCTATGAATATGCAGTCAATGAACATGTAGAGAGCCCATTGTATGTCTGAAACCGAGATTAATTTACCTTGCAGCAAATTAGGATTTTTTGTAACTATAAGCCAAAATATGAAATCTTGCTAAGATCCGCTGATCTCAATTTGGATGTCACTAAGGTTGTAGAAAAAAAGATAGACGTACTCATAAATGTGAGATAGGCTGGCCAGGAGCAAGAGTACACAATGGGACGTCCTGTGGTATTGAGCAGGCGACCAAATTCGGCATAGCCGTCGGGCATTTGGTCGATATCCATCCAACAGCCGTCAAGTTTGAGGTAATCGATGTTCCAATCGGCGAAAGTTTTGGTATCGATTTCGAAGCTGCCCTGGCTGCCCGGATAGCCCGCACAGGTGAGGTTACCAGTGTCTTCGTACATGGCGAATTTTAGCCCGAGGCTGTGGATCTGAACAGAAATGAACAGCACTAAACTAAAATTTTTACCAAGTTTCAGGTTAAAAAGTTTTCAGGGGCACATTTTTGGGGTACGGTCAATACCCCCCGGTTAATACCCCCATGCTTGCCATTTTTGCCATAACTTTTTTCTGGAACATTCTAGAAGGATGAGTAATTTCTTAAATTAAAGCTAAGGCTCTTGGCTATCGATCGGTATATTGCATGCCGCATCTCGATTCAAGGTTTTCGAGATTCAAGTCTTTTTGTCACAAAAGCTCGAAATTTCACGAAAATTCAAAAGTAAAGAGATAAGAAATTGAAACTCGGCTTTAATTTAAGCCATTACACGTATTTCGAGAATGTTCCAGAAAATGTTATGACCAAAAATGACAAGCTTGGGGGAATTGACCGGGGGGTATTGACCGTGCGCCCACCTTTTAACTCCGACACCATCTACCAGCTGAATACTCAAGTAGATAAAATTTGTTACTCGTTTTTTTTTTAATTTTTGAGCATATTTTTGCTATTTTTAGTGAAATTTTTCAATATTTTTCAAAAATTTCCCAAAATTTTTTCAAAAGCGAAAATTTTCAATAAAAATTCAAATACCGGCCAAAAATTTCGAATTTCCGCTAAAGAATCCAAAATTTTGAAAAATTTGTCGCTAATCGCCGAAAATTGACACTTACGTATTCAGCCAGCGCAGAAATTCCGCTAGGAAAACGCGTGACATTCGCCGTAAGTTTTCCGTTCTCGGCCCGTTCCGAGCTCATCCAGCAGTCATCGACGTGGACATACTCATAGCCCAAGGCCATATATCCGTCATTCACCAAATATTCGGCCATTGTAGAGTACAAATTTTCGTTTATACAATCGTCCGGATGTGTGTCACAATCGATTTCGCAAAAGTACTTTCCCCAGGACATCCAACCCATCGGAGGCGTCCTGGCAAGGCCATTCTCAAGAGTACAAGCTCCTCGCAACAAGAATAGGAATAAAAATGTCAAAAGTGGAAGCATTTTTGTCTTAGCGAAAAATTGTTGTACAAATTGTCACAAAAATGTATTGTGAACTATTATCGATAACCGTTATTTGGAGCTGCACGTGGAAAGAAGCTTATTTCTTATCATTTCTATTTCATTTTAGTCGGGAAGGAAAAGACAATTGGCAACAATTATGCGAAGGAATTTGAATAGTAAAGAGTAAACTAGAATAGTAAAGAAAATTTGGGAACCAGGATCTTGGATTTTTAAGTGTTCAAGAGTCGTGCCAGGAAAGATGTGGAGGGTTGGGTTGAGAGATATTAAGTCAAGTGCCTCTCGAAAGTTCAAGTTGGACCAAAGCGCAGGGCGTAATAATAAGGTAAAAATGTCTACAGAGGGAAGTATGGCAGAATGTTGCTATTACGTTGGAGGTCTGAATGACATTGACAAATTAACTTACAATTGACTAATATTCCCAAACTTCAAATTCTTAAATTTCGTCTTCCGATTCCGTTGGACTCTGCATTCAGAATTTGTTTCTAATTTTAGCACCAGTTATATTGTAGCATCACGTACTGCTTGTTTTGGCTATAAAAATTGGCACAACGCCAGAAACTAATAGAACAATATATCTAGAGATAAATGGAATTCCAAAGCAGATTTCACCCGAAAAAATTCCATTAATCCATCCACAATCGCGCATTTAAAACCTCGTATGTCAACCACTCAACTAACTTGTGCCTACTAGATTAAAAGGTCAATAGCGAAAGATGTTTCATAAAGGCTAATGGTTGACATTTCGCCAATAATTTTTCAAATTTAATTGAAAACTAAAGTCCCTTTTCCAGCCAAAAGCTATGACATGACAACTCTCCAGAGAGATTTGCATTTTCTGAGAATCATTGCTGTACCCCTTCGAGACAAAAAACGGAAAAAGAATTTCATATAACACACAACATTTAATACACTCGAGAAAATTTGAAACAAATTCCAATTTGAGGTGATCAAAGTTGAGGCACAGGTTTATGCATAAGCTAACCTTTGCGTCAGGCGAAAAAGTTTAGTTGTGTGTAGAGTCTGTATTTGTTTATTGGGCAACAAAAAATCACGACCAAAGTGGTTTGATTGGGTTAGGTATGATTATTGGTACGATGAACCGCTAAGATAAAAAAAACCTTACTTTAGCCATCCAACTTAGGCTTTTATGAAGCTCTCTTTGTTGTCTTAGATTAGCCTTGTTATATTAAATCATTTATGATCCGGTAAACATTTTATATTAACAAAGGGCTTCCACCTAAGATACAGTTCGACCCCAGGCTCTAGCTCCAGGAAATCCACACCACCCATGCTGGGCCTGCCAGCCTCCAGAGAGGCTCGGGGATAGACTGACTCTCCTTCTCCTCAATCCCGTTTCTGGGAGAGTTCATATTACATAAAGAGGACCGCCTCTTTTGACCGGCGGGGCGTTCTGATACCATTCACTACATACGCCCGCCGCCGAGAAAAGGCGCCTCGCCTTTTGATCTCTAAGAAGCGAGGCTATGGGTGGTGTTTTAGTTTTTATGTTGGGAGCCGGAAAGGTGAGAACTGTATGGTGATCGCCTGTTCTACAGCGAAATTTGTGAAATTATATTGAAGCAACTAAAATCAGAAAGAGGTACAAAAATCGTTTCAAAGAATATATAGAGTGAGTAGCCGACGCGAAGTTTGATTGTGGAATGGGCTCACAATCGGCACCATTACGTGTTCCGTCCACAGCGTCAGACTTAGAATATTGACAGAAAGCAAATTATTAGCAAACGTGATTGTAGAGTGAAAAAGCATTTATCAAAAAGGTGAATTCCAATGAGATGGTTATGTGAAAATCGCGACTAGAAATGAAAATTTTGAAGTTACGGAGAAAACATGACTATGACTTTTATAGACTTTTTCGGCATAATGTGGAATTAAAGTACATGTTACTATTTACAAATCTTTGAACTGCAATTTATTTATGGTTTGAATTGGCGTATTGTGGCATTATTAATTTGGAACAAAATACCGATTTGAATTACTTTTGAAAATTTTTGAAACATAAATTTTGAACGGAACCTGATGATAATAGTTATCCCTGCCCATATAAAAGCGGTATTCGGGAAAGGTCGTTTTACTGAGGTTTTACTTCAGTAAAACAATCTTGGGTTTATTCTTCGTTTGCGCTTCGAGCGCCAATGAAGACCTGTTTGCTGACCTTCTGACTTTTTAGGTCTCGCCTGTGATTGACCTGCGTGAGGCGGCGAATCTTCATTACTTATTGTGTCTTCGCTGGAACCTTCGCAAGATCGAGAGAAGAAATTAGGTCGATCAGTGAAACGAAAAATGGCCAAGTTTGAGTTCTCTGGCTGGGATTGAATATCTCAGAAATTAGCTAACTAGAGAAGACATATGTCTGTACTTTTATGGACTGTAAGGTCACTAAAAGTTCTTCGTTTTGCAACATTTGTGCAACTAGTAAGTGCCTATATTTGTGGCGTTTAGGGTGTAAGATTATTTGATGTGCAAAATGTTGCCAATTTTAGTGATTTTAGTTCTCTGTTTGGCCTGTCGTTATTTCTTTTGGTCTATATCAGTTGGTTCGTAAAGTAGTCCAATTTGGTATGCCAGCACTGGCGGGGACTAAAATTGGTGTTACTGCCAGCGCAAAGTTGGAAACTATGCCAGTGAGAACCCGATTTTGGAACAAACAAAAAGTTTGTATTCTCGAGTAGTCGGCAAGTTGCCCGAACGTAGGAATGTATAATCCATGTGAAACTTGGGGAGAGGATTGCTACTATAATAATATAAGTTTGACCAAAAATGGTTGAAACCAAGAAATATCATTGACTGAAATCAGAACTTGAAATTACATCTAAACCTGTTGGATTCAAACAAAAGGCAAAAATTGGGGCAGTAAAACTATAATTTTAACATTTGTTTTACAGGTATACCGAGCCCACCGTATGTGTGCACAGGAAGTTCAATCTCCATGAGAATTTGCTCAAGCCGCCGTGTGCCGAAATTCCATGGTTTGTCGTCGCCGAACTCGTTCTGATGTGCGCCTGCCTCGTGCTCCTGCTCGTCCTTTTCATCATGGAAATCGTCAAGTGCTGTCGTGGCGGACGTGGAAAGAAATCGGCTCGCAATATTGAAATGTCGCAATTGGGAAATCTCGGAAGTCAGTATTGAAAAAAAAATTTTGGGTAAATATTTTTTATGAATATTGATATAAAATAAAAGTTGAATTATGAATAGCTGTACAACATTGTAAAATGAACAAGTTGAAAAGGTCGAAGAAAGGTATAAAGGCAGGACCCAACATGGGGGAAGGCACCCGGAGCTGTAAAGCGGTCTACTACGTTTGACCCCCGTCGTTTGACCCCCGTCGATTGACCCCCGTCGTTTGACCCCCGTCGTTTGACCCCCTGGTACGTTTGACCCCCGTCGTTTGACCCCCAAATCTCAAATTTCACGTTTGACCCCCAAATCTCAAATTTCAGCCTGCTAAAAAGCCTAAGCCTGCACAGCAGCCTAAGTCCCAAGCCTAAGTTCTGGATTCTGCACAGCAGCCTAAGCCCCAAGCCTAAGACTAAGTCCTTCCCCCGCCTGCCCAGCAGCCTAAGCCCCAAGCCTAAGTTTGGTTGAGTCTGTACAGCAGCCTAAGCCTAAGTTCGGGAGTCTGTATCAGCAACCTAAGCCCCAAGCCTAAACAGACCAAAATTTTGAATTTCTGGCCTTTAAGGGCTTTCTAGAGTGAAATTTGAGATTTGGGGGTCAAACGACGGGGGTCAAACGACGGGGGTCAAACGTACCAGGGGGTCAAACGACGGGGGTCAAACGACGGGGGTCAAACGACGGGGGTCAATCGCAGGGAGCCGCTGTAAAGACCTCCACATTTTATGAAGCTCTCTTTGTTGTCTTAGATTAGCCTTGTTATATTAAATCATTTATGATCCGGTAAACATTTTATATTAACAAAGGGCTTCCACCTAAGATACAGTTCGACCCCAGGCTCTAGCTCCAGGAAATCCACACCACCCATGCTGGGCCTGCCAGCCTCCAGAGAGGCTCGGGGATAGACTGACTCTCCTTCTCCTCAATCCCGTTTCTGGGAGAGTTCATATTACATAAAGAGGACCGCCTCTTTTGACCGGCGGGGCGTTCTGATACCATTCACTACAAGGCCAAGGCCAAGATTAGACATTTTCACCTTTATAATACTCCGGTGTATGATTTCTTATGTGTAATGAGCAAGAGAAAATCACAATAAACAAAATATATAAATACTATACAGTTTGAATCGATATCTGTGACAAGTTAAAAGCAATCTCAGATTTCAATCTCAGGTGCTGTTGAGTGTGACGATTTTCTACAGAGTCTTCTGGAATATTCGGAACACGTTGAGCAGTGTGCCGTGCAATCCACGAGAATTTGAAGTATAAACGCGTTGTCAACGAGGAGAATCTCTGCAATGATACTTTTTAGTTTCAGTGTTTACAACACTACTACTGTATTTCCCTTAATTAAGCCCTTGAGGGTTAAATTATTTCAATCCGTCATATTTTGGAGTTTTTCTCTAATCGCTCATTTTTACATACTATTTCTCTAGTTAGTCTCGTTCAATAAGAAAGGGCCCAATTTTAGGAGGCTTTATTAGAGGAAATATGGTAAATGTTAGGAGCTACAGTATGTATTCGAAAACGACAAAATGGCTTTGTTCAGGCGATACCGTTTCAAAATTGTACCTGTTTCACTGAATCGATGAATGCAAGAAATATGGCCATATTGGGCGAGACTCGAGTTCTTATGACCACAGAACGAGGCTTGTCTTCCGTTCCACCTGGACGCAATAAAAAGTCAAGAATTTCCTGCCATGGTACAGGTGTTGAGGTCGTAAAGAGGCTATCAACGACATTCAGATTTGGAATATTGCCAGGAAAAAGTTCGCGGAGATCGTTCACTCTGCCATAAAAGGTAATCGATTCGAACTTTTTGGATTTGGCAAAACGGCGAGCGTAGAATTTCGTTAATTTAAAGTTCCTCGGTAAAGTTATATCACATGTCTGCCACAGGTGATTCAAGGATAGAACGCGAGCTGGACGGACATACTCGTCACAATAGATAACTGAAAAAAGTACTGTAGTTATTCGAATACCGTATCCCTGCAATTACTTCCGTTCGGCGAAATGTATTTTACCCACTTTCTTAGCCACCTACCTATCAAATTTTCCCAAGGATTCTGAATACATAATTTATTTTTCCTCCCTATTTGCAATTTTGCCTTCAAAAATGATCATTTTGGCAAAAATAGATTTTTTGGACAATATGACCATTTTTGGGGACGAAATTGCTAATAGAGGGGAAGTAAATCGCATATTCGGAATCCTCGGAAAAATTGATATTATCTCGTCTACGTCAGCTTTAAGCTAGGTGGCCAAAAGGTAGATAAAAATAGATTCTTCGAGCGGAATAGATCTTCTCCCGGGGCTGTCATTACAGGGCATACGGTAACTGCCATTTTCGTAAATGGCATAAAAATTCAACGTACTTGAATAAGAAAAGCGAACAAATCTAGAAGCGAGAATTTGACGCGCAGCATAGCTATCTAATTGGATTGGTATATATTTGGGATACACATGGTCATATATCCCATAAGCATGCAAAAAGAATGTCCTGCCCAAAATTGGCCAATAGCGAAGTCCTTTGAACAACAAATACGGAGTGGTTGAAAATTCACGTTGGATTGTCCGATTGAAGCGAGAGTCGACAGAGCGCAGGTGAGTGAGTCGTTTTCGATCGAAAAAGGTCAGAATATCCTGGAGAGTGTCAGAGCTTAGGTCAACAGCAGGACGGCGAAGTACCTGAATTGTTTATATATCAACAAGAATTTCAAGTTCCATTCAAGATTTCAAGTAAGCAAAAATTAAGTTTTCGAGCAAGCAAGGAGAAGCCCGAAACTACATATTAAATTGGCCCGCTGAATCCGAATCGGGGGTCATAATTTTCCTTGGAACCTTCTAGAAGCTTATAGCTTTCTTTTACGCGAGAACTTTCTTTCTAACCAAACGCACAGTTATGGCCGAGCAATACCTTATTTGGCACATGAAGTTTATTTCTAGGCAAACTATTTAGCATACCGTTTTTCCTCCAAAATGGGGCCCTTATTTTCAATGTCCTCTAGAGGGGCCCTTATTGGGAGAAGGATCTTATTTCATAACTCTATTTTTGCCGGCGAGGGCCGTAAAAAGTGACTTTTTGGGCAAAAAATTCGTTTTTTGTCATTTTTTGGGCAAGGGAGCCCTTATTGGAGAGAGGCCTTTATTGGGGAAATACTGTAGGCAATCTTCAAAACTTATCTAATTCAGCAGTCTTACCTTTATAAAAAATATTTGATGGAATTTTGCATTTGTGAATTTCATCAAACGCACGTATTTGGTCCAAATTTCTTCCATAGCGAAAACTAACATATTCCAGACGATTGTGAATGTAGAGAGGGTCAGCAATAGAGGAACAACTAGCAGTAATATGCATACAGTGAGTGCTAACAATAGGGGTAAAAATAGAGCGAAAAAAAGAATGCAACGTAGAATATTTACCATTTTTAAAATCAATACTCAAAATATTGATCTCGATTTCATAAAATACATTTGCATTTTGAATGAGATTTTATGCGCAGTTTGGCATTTTACTCCTGCAGAGAAATGGCGCATTTTTAAATGGTATTTAAGATTATCTCACAACCTCCGATCACCATGTGTTTCATTTTCTTACTAGTGCACTTCCCAAAATTTTTGGCTGATAGGGTGGCAGCGTTTTATAACACTCCCTGTCAGACTGGCACACTCTCTGGACGTTTCCGCCTTTCCGTTCTATTGATTTGTATACCCAGCGATTTAAAATCGTCACAAGGTAACGATTTAAAATCGTCACAATCAAATTGGAAATTTCTCGAATTAGCAAATTTATAATTCCATTTAAAATTTTATCGAGTCCCACTAAGGCGCACTGTGTCAGTCTGCTACGGCAGGGAATTTTCTAATAGCCGCTCGGATCCGGGCGTGTGGTATACCAATCGCTTCGTCTCGGCGAGACAAGACGATTGGTACCGGTCTCGCCGACAAACATCGATTCTGCCGGGATTTATGGCTTCCGGAAAATCCTGGATTTGGGGGCGTGGTCCGCGGCGGAGGCCGCGGGTGTCCTATGGAATAAAAATCTAACTCGAATCCGCCCTCGTTGGAACAATACAACAAGCTAGCTCATGTTGGGTATTGGGGAACAATACTTGTAAGGGCATACTTTTGGTCTTCAGCTTTCCAACACTTAGTCTTCGATTTAAGACTTTAGGAAATCAAGGTGTGATATGATTTTGATATTGACTTGGTGTTTACAAAAATCAACACATAATATTATTAGCTGTGTTGCCTAGTTGGACGTGTCGCACTCTTCTTTTTTATTGCAAACTCGCAGCACGTGATCGTCTTTAGCGTTCGGATCGCATCCGGCCGACTGAATGGTGGGACCGTCGATGCGAAAGATCCACATCCCAGGGCTACACACATTGCTCTCCGACAGGAGCACCTGGCCAATGTCTTTGGTGCACGAGTGCTTGAACAATGCAAAATGAGAGCGGTCGCCTCGATCAAAGCCAGCGCTAGCTGAAGCTCCTGAAATTAGAATAGCATTCTTCTATTTTGGGGTAAGTTCTTTCAAAAAGCTCAGTTTTGTCAATCACCCGGAAGCCCCGTTGAAAAAGTGGTTAGTCGTATATCACAAAATGTCATTTTCCTAAAAAATTTTCCCATTGATCCACAGCAATGAGATGAAATCTAAATGACACTTTGGGAAAAGGGCTAATAACTTTCTTCGACTTCGTTTCCAGGTGATCAGAAAAATTCCCACGGACCCAAACATCCTTAGGCTAAGGCTTCGTTCGGCCTCCCCTTAAATATTTCTTATTTCTGAAACCAAACTTTCTGCAAATCGATCCATTCCCGGAAATGGATAGACAGGCACATCTTTCTTTGCCCATTTGAGTTTATTGTAGTAGAATATCGCAAACGAATGTTTACCATCGGTGGTGACTATCGCCTAAATTTAGGCAACCGTATTTTCTCTAATTAAACTCCCTTTTCAAATTGGCGCTCGAATTGGCGAAGCTTGGCAATCCACTTTATAGCTTCGAGAAAATTCTGAATTTGAAATATGTTGTAGCCTAAGTCCTTATCTACAACATATTTCAAATTCAGAATTTTAAGCAAATTTCGAAACCTAGAAAATGGCCTTGGCGTAATATTGGCGTTCTGTCGAGAGGAGTTCAATTAGATAAAATATAAGAAACAAACTTTCCTAGTAAAATATTTCCCATACAATCTGGTCTATATTCTAGAACATGGCTTTCAAAACATAAGAATATAAGATAAAATATAAGAAACAAAATTTCCTACTAACACGTTCCCATACAATCCAGTCAGAAATTCTAGAACAAGGCTTTCAAAATATACCTGGAACGTGTTTAAATCTCCATGTTTAAAATAGCCCTCAACAAGGCCAACGTCCAAGTATGTGAGCACAAGCATCCACTTTAGTTTCAGTCTTGAAAATGCCGGAAACCCGCGCAATACTTCCCGGCGCGCTCTTCTAAGTTCTCTTCTCTTGGACGATATGCGATAGAAGCCCTTGCCTTTTCCTTTCCTTACATCAAGCAAGGCACTAAATTAGAAAACTAAGTTTTAAATATCTAGTGTTTTTGGTCCGAGTTATCGATACATTCATTCAAACCCTGGTACCAAAAAAGGTTGTATCAGCGAAAAAGAAGTTAGGGATCTTCCCGAGTCTAAGCAATTGCACTCTACTGTTCGTTTTTAAGAAGAAAACTTCTTTTAAATCGGGAATGGGTAAACCCCCCCCCCCCCGGTAAAACCCCCCGCTCGGCATTTTTGCCATAACTTTTTACTGGAACCTTCTAGAAGGATGAGTAATAGCTTAAATGGAAGCTAAGACTCAGGGCTACAAATCGGTATATTACCTGCCGGATCTCGATTCAAGATTCTCGAGATTTAATTATTTTTATCCCAAAATTTTAACTCTTTTTGAAAATTCGAGAATTTGTGACAAAAATAATTAAATCTCGAGAATCTTGAATCGAGATGTGGCAAGTAATATACCGATTTGTAGCCCAGAGTCTTAGCTTCCATTTAAGCTATTACTCATCCTTCTAGAATGTTCCAGTAAAAAGTTATGGCAAAAATGGCGAGCGGGAGGGGTTTACCGGGGGGGTTTACCTAGACTCTTTTAAATCGATTATCCGACTAGTTTAGACTAATGTATTTAAACAACTCAGCTCACAAGGAAAGTAAATTTCCCGCAAAGTTGGCAAAACCTACAAATACGGCGCAATGGCCCCGTAACCGATTGAAGCCGGTAAGCATTCGGTGTCACCGAATCCAGTATTATCTCCTACGGAAATCACTCCAAACGCTGTGACCGTGACCATATTGTGATCCATGCCGAGGAAAGGCAATGAGACGGGCAGATCCACCTCGCATTGGGATATGACAGTTGTTGGCGGCCGTGTCGAAAGAATCGGCTGAGTGGAACGCTGCACACAATCGCCATTGGCAATGAGGCCAAGACAAAGCACGAAAAATATATTTTGAGGGCGGATGTATAAGGAACTGCCATTCTGAGTGATGGGAAAGGTGATAATTTAATTGAGTAAAAGATTAATAGATTCGAATTCGCGCCAAAACCGAAAAATAGTTGGAAAGCGTGGCAGAACTCTTTCCAAATGAAAAGCGAAAAATTTATGACATAAAACGAAATCTTTTCCATTTTAACTCTATGTAGAAGAGAATCATTCAAAAAACGAATGAGCTTTGAATTGATTCGTTGTGACTTTCGTCAAAATTTCAAAAAATTTTAAACTAACCCAGCACTATAACAAAAGAGGTTCTCTTTCTTCATTTCCAACGTTTACTCAGCTGAGATTTTTATAGATTTAAATCGTCCCATCCAAATTGTGAAATTGAGTATTCGAAAATGTTTGAATTCGCAAGTTAAAAATTCCTTTTCAATTTTTATAAAAATCTGATTTTAATCCGGCTTTGTTGGAATAATACAGTCGAGTCTCAGAATAACGCGTATTCGAATTTCTGCGCTCCCCCGTCTCTATATAATGCTGTTGTACAAAATTTTTGAGTTAGTCTCAATTTAACGCGGGTCTCTAATTAACGCGGATTTTGCACGGTATCCTGACCCGCGTTAAAAAGAGACTCGACTGTATTAGCATAATTAAAATAGAGTCTAAGTAATGTTTTTTATTGTTAATACTAAAATATTCAAAGCAAACGTTCAATTTTTGAAAACTTGGCGTAGATCGAACAAGAAAATCTCTTCTCCAAATTCTTCCCATGTGACTCTGTTTCCAACAGCGTGTCTCTCAGAAAGCAAGTAAATAGTAGAATTAGTTTGTCTTTCTGGTTCGATAATGGAACTGTACAAAATGAGAGAAGACTCTACGAACATGGTTAGAAAAAAGCGACAGATACGGCGAAAATAATAGAAAAAGAACTGACGAAGGAGAAGTTTCAGGACACCGTTTCAGTTTCAGCAGACCGTCAAGTTTTCTGGCCGTATCCTAAAATGTTTGATGTGGAAATATAAATGGCTAAATTAATATATACAAATAGCCACGTGTTTCAAAAGTGTGCGGACCAAATTCCAAACAAAAATAAATAAATAAATAAAAATTTTTTTCATGAAAATGCAACTTTAGGACGTGGTCTATCATATTTGATTTCAGTTTATTAAATAAACACGTAGCGTCAAAAATGGGCCGTTTTGTGCCCAAAATGCGATTTTCCCAACTTTTTCTCATACGGCACCGACATGAGAGTTTACGAATATAAGAATAGATTACATCAGGGGTGCCATTTGTCCTTATTTCTAAGATTTGTCCTTATTTTTGGCCAATGTTCTTATTTTGTCCTTATTTTACGCAATATCCATTTCCAAATGGGAATTTTTGAAATACAAGCAACTTTTCCTAAAAATTTTCGCCTGCGGCGCTATTTGGATGCCATTTCTCCTCCAAGTATTTTTAAAATAGTGTAAATTTTTATGAATATCGCCTAAAATTGAAAAATTTTCGCCTGCGGCGCTATTTTTTCATTCATGCAGAATAAAATATTGGCATTATAGTTTCGGCGCGAATTTTAAAAATTTTAAAAAAGGACCCCTAAGAATACACTTGGAAAAAATTTTTGCTAAAAAACCATAGGGGGGACCCTATGGTTTGAAAAAATTATAAAAATGTCCTTATTTTTGACCCCGAAATCTTAGTTTTTGGGGCAAATGTCCTTATTTTTGGAGCCGAGTCGATGGCACCCCAGGTATCTTTTGAATGAGTGAATTGACTTTTCTGAATGTAATCATTACATTCAGAAAAGTCAATTCACTCATTCAAAAGATACCTAAACACACTTCTTCTACACTCCCAACACGGATAATGAGGTCCACCGGGCCACTCTGCAGGACATCCCCCCAGTAAGCTAGCCCGGATTTTCCGTAACATGGAAAATTCAAATTTGAATTCCCGCCTTTTGGCATTCTGTTTTCGGTGTGTAAGGTTTTTTCGGGTCACGCTTTTTCTGGAAGGCATTCTTAGGGGTCCCTGTTCCTGTGTCTAAGGTTTTTTCGGGTCACGCTTTTTCTGGAAGGCATTCTTAGGGGTCCCTGTTCCTGTGTGTAAGGTTTTTTCGGGTCACGGTTTTTCTGGAGGGCATTCTTGGGGGTGTATCCCCTAAACTGCTCTGCAGAAAATTGCATACTGATACACCCTGGAGTCCTGTGGTCGGGCGCGGAGCGCCCGACCCTCCCCCTTGGAATGTGAGGGAACTTAGAACACATACTCCCGAACAACCCTTACTCCCGAACAACAGCTGTTGAGGGCCGCAGGCCCGAAATAGTCTCATGCTGCTCTACTCCCGAACAACCCAATCTGACTGCTGATGGCGGTGGGCATACTGATACAGACGGGGCATACTGATGGCGGGGCGCGAAGCGCACCGCCATCAGTATGGATTGGGTTGTTCGGATAGATTGGGTTGTTCGGGAGTAAGGGTTGTTCGGGAGTAGAGCAGCATGAGACTATTTCGGGCCTTCGGCCCTCAAGCAGCTGTTGTTCGGGAGTATATGTTCCAAGTTCCCTCACATTCCAAGGGGGAGGGTCGGGCGCTCCGCGCCCGACCACAGGACTCCAGGGTGTATCAGTATGCAATTTACAGAGAAAAAGGTGTATCAAGAATGCCCTCCCCGAAAACTGGGGACAAAAACCTTACACGAAAAAGGTGTATCAAGAATGCCCTCCCCAAAAACTGGGGACAAAAACCTTACACGAAAAAGGTGTATCAAGAATGCCCTCCCCAAAAACTGGGGACAAAAACCTTACACGAAAAAGGTGTATCAAGAATGCCCTCCCCAAAAACTGGGGACAAAAACCTTACACGAAAAAGGTGTATCAAGAATGCCCTCCCCAAAAACTGGGGACAAAAACCTTACACGAAAAAGGTGTATCAAGAATGCCCTCCCCAAAAACTGGGGACAAAAACCTTACACGAAAAAGGTGTATCAAGAAGACCGACTGTAAGCAAAAATTCGGGTCATACAATTTTTTGTCTAAAAAATTTGTCTAAATTTTGTCTACATTTTGTCTAAATTTTGCTAAAAACATACTCAGCTCGTCTATACGAACATTTTAAGCTATCACATGCCCATGTAACACCGGCGTAAGGGGTCTAACAGCCATGGGACGGACGCACGGACGGAGTAACAGGGCTAGCTTACTAGGGGGATAAAATGGAATGTCACCCCAATATGGAGTGGAAAATTATAAAATTTGAGGTCATTTCTACCTGAAATGCTACAAAGTACGAATCCCAACAAGCACAAGGCGTTAAAATTTCAAGGTCATATTTTCTTGAGAGCTTTCTTGAGAGCTACTTTCCGCAACTATTTTTGCAGTAGGTACTCATAAGGTCATTGTAGGCTTCATGATTACACAAATCGTGCAAGTCTGCGCAGTTTTCACCGTGATCGTCACCATTCACTGAATCAAAATTTTTATAGGTAACGGAAAACGACTTTGAAAAACGTATAATTGCCTCTGTTAAAAAATTACGAACCTTCCCGGCCGCAGCTGCCAGCACATCGCGCACTTATATCGGGATCGCCGCATCGATCAATCAGGTTCAAGCAGTTTACATCCGAGTTTCCAGGTGCTAAACGAAAAATTGAGCGGGAATTCGAACGGAATTTCAAAATTAGTTATGAACTAGGGGTAAATGGGCGCCCAAGTCGGCCTGAAATTTCGAAAAAAAAGGTTTTCAAACAAAATTTTCGTACCACTTGGGTACCCTGGGAATTTTTTTGACCCCGGACTCAGCACCATCGAAAAACCCGGGGTGCAAAAAATTATCATGAGAAAGCTCAGAATTCAAAAACGCATTCCAGTGGGTTAGAGAAAAGAGAAATAGTGTGCAAAACTGTGATGACTCATAATTTGAGATTGGGTGATCGCCCCCCCAAAATTTTTATCAGTCCTTGCTTCTCATCCCAGGAGGAGCATTTTGAGCTATCACACGCCCCTGTAGCGATCCGGCAAGGTACCTAACTGGCGCGGACAGAAATACTAACGGTAGCCACTTGCAAATTAGGGTGATTGGATTGGATAAGGAAAAGTCCAATGTAAACCGCTCAGGCTTAATTAATCCTACCTGGCTGAGCATAGGTATCGTCGTGGAAATGCGCAATGTTATACCCTCCGGTATCTCCCACCAAGTCAGTCCCGACTTGGTTCTGACTTTGTTCGACTGCATCTTGACCCAAGATCTGGTCTTGGTGGGTTTGTTGTTGTTCAATACCAGCTTGGCCAACCCGGTTAGCTTCATTCTGTCTTCTCTGAATCTCTTCCATGATTTTCTTTTCTCTTTCCTGCCGTTTTTCCTCGGCCTCCTGATCTATCACTTGTTGGGCTATTTGATCAGATTTTGGGTGAAGATTTCTGGAAAAGACAGTTTCGCGCGAATTTGAAAATAACATTTGTTAGATTTTAGAGGATTTGATCTCAAAATTTTGGGACATTTTTGCACATTTTGCACTTTTCCCGCGAAAATTGAGATTCGAATTCTGCGAATTTATTCCATCGAAGCCCACACGCAAAGTTAGAAGAGTCCCGGTAAAAATCCCCTGGGGCCATTTTTGCTATAACTTTTTACTGGAACATTCTAAAAGGATGAGTAATAGCTTAAACTGAAGCTAAGACTCTGGGCTACAAATCGGTATATTACTTGCCGCATCTGGATCCAAGATTCTCGAGATTTAATTATTTTTGTCTCAAAATTTCAACTTTTTTGAAAAATCGAGAATTTGAGACAAAAATAATTAAATCTCGAGAATCTTGAATCGAGATGTGGCAAGTAATATACCGATTTGTAGCCCAGAGTCTTAGCTTCCATTTAAGCTATTACTCATCCTTCTAGAATGTTCCAGTAAAAAGTTATGGCAAAAAAGGCCGCGGGAAGTTTTTACCGGTTACGAAGTCAGAACTCAAAAACCTTACCTTATTTTGTTAACAATGTCCTTTACAGTTTTGAGTCGAGCCTCCGCCGTGCTCACTTGAGCTGCCGCGGCATCAGCCGCACTTTTAGCTACGGCCTATAAGCTTGTCGCGAGCCGGGGTTGGCAAACGATTACAATATGGGATCAATAGGGAAATTGAACCCGAAATGTACTTAGGAAGGAACTACACAGAGAAGTCCTTCAAAGTACCGAAACAATAGAATATAGCGACTGGGGAGCGCCGCCGATATTCACAAATCAATATATGGAAAGCAAGTGACCTAATGGTCGAAGACAAAGTTGAAGTAGGAAGAAACAAGCCAAACTTTAGAAGTTTGGTAAGAAATAAATGTGTGGAGTGTAGCTTATGAGATTGAGGTGGGCTTGCCTCGACCCTTAGTGAGTAAGTAAAAGCCCGTTTATAAGAAAACGATTGGAAAGTAGGAAATTTATTTAGGGAAAATCAGCACAAGAAATATGAAGTAATCTTGATCAAAAGCGAATTTGGGGAAATAGGACTGAAAGCTAACTTTCAATCAAAGTCTGACACAGTGGTTTGGTCTGGGGAGCGACCAAGAAAGCGATCAAAAATGGGGAGTCAAAATCGCGATTCGAGAAAGTGGATATAAGAAGGAGAAGTGGTAGAAGTGAAGTGGTGAAGAGCCTTTAGCCCGTAAATTTGGCCCTTTTATAGCGCTGGAAAGGACCCGTCTCCTCAATTGAGACAGTCGGCCCAGTCCGCGACGCCAGGCCCGGGCGGGGATAAGGAGATATTTTGGCCCCCATTGAAAATGAAGACCCGACCATCTGTGTCAGTTAAAAGGGAAATGTTATATAAAATTGTGATCAAGAAAACGGCACATTCCAAATTTATTCAATGGCTACAAAATATGGTGAATTGAATGATTTTCGAGTCGCTCGCGACATTCCCCTCAGTATGTTTTATTTATTTATTCTTGCGGAGAGTTCTTTCGGACATTGTAAGTTGGCATTTCCGCGAGAGGTCGGAGAGAGAGATCGAGCGAGAGAATTGCACAACGCACGAAACATGAAACGAGATGAGGTTGCGCGTTCCAAAGTTGTGAGGAAAAAATTCTTTGTTCTTTCTGACATTGGCTCGAGGTGATTGCAAGGCACATGAGAGAAGAACTGATTCGCGTACTCGAAAATTGTGCTGGATAGGAAGTTCTTGTAACAGGAATCCTGGGAATAGGGGATATGATTTGGAATTTAAGAATGGAAAATTTTTAAAAATTTTTGTATTTTGAGTTGTGCTGGCGCTGTTTCTTTAAGGATGGTAACATAGTAGGAAGTGTTTAGGGAAAGGTTTCTTCAAGGCATAGGGGAATATAAGAAATCGTAGCGTCAGCTCCTCCGCCCTCTACAATTTTTGACAAATGAAGAATGGGAACTATAGGAATTTTGAAGAGAGAATTTTACTTCTACTGGAAGTTCTATTTTCACATGGTGGCTTTCTAGGAGGTCGGATGTTGGAATGTGCCATCTGAGAAGTATCCATTTTGTGACCTAGACGCATTTCATCCTGGTAAAAATTTGATGAAATACAACAAAGTGAAACGTTGTTTGGAGGATCTGAAGTGTGTGGGAAAACTTTCGTACGAACATTACCCCTACGAAATTCAAATTTGGTAGGAACATGTGGAAAATTTTGAGGAGTTGAAAAATAGAAGCTTTTTTCAGGATGGGAAGGAGGTAGGACAGGATGTTTAGAAAGCGATGATTGTTTCCAACTGCCATATGAGAGCAACATTTCTTTGTTACATTTCGCAATGTACAGATTTTCTTTGAGAGTATTTGTTGCATCTTCTTTGGTCAAATTGTCTTCACATTTAGTCAAGGTTTTATATTCATGACATTGATTGGGAATATCCGTTTCCAAGCTTGGAGAGAAATCCTTATCGGGGTGCGATTTTATTAAAGATGCCATTTTGGAAAAGATGACACTGTCTTTAGAATTTATGTGGGAAGATAATGGAATAGACAGAGAGACCACTTTTTGTACGTTTTCGAATCCAGGTGGAACGCTCTCATTATTGGTCAGCTTTGATTGTGCCAAAATTCTCAAAGGAGCGGCCGAGTAGGGTGCTATTTGATTCAATGGTCTGGCAGAATTACAGGAAATGTTCAAAGAAAATGGATCAAACGTGGGAATACAGAGCTGAGAAGTCATCGACAAATAATTTGAGGGAATGCCTTTACCTCCAATAAGAATTCCAATTTCGGAATCAAGCAAAACATATCCGTTTGGAAGCTTGCGGATGGGAATTGGGTTTATGTCATAGTAATAGTCATTGCCGATTAAAATGTCGGGTTCTGAATATTGATACACACAGCCTGATTCAGTTACCTCGTCAGGATTAGACGGAGGAATAATATAGGGAATAGCATCCGCTATTTTCTCAACCGCCAACATTTGGAATTCACATTGGCCATAGGTACGTAAATCCAAACATACTTTAGTTTCTTGAACATTTACATGGAAAGAATTAGTCATTGCTTGAAGGTTGAGTGAACAATGACTTCCAAGTATCGCACCAATTTTTTGGGAAAATTTCTTTGTAATATAGGAATGAGTGCTGCCGTCATCAAGAAACAAGGTGGCAGTTGACTTGTTTTGTGAATCATGCAAAGTATAGACAGGGAATTTGGAACATTTCAAAACAGCTAAGCGTTTATCAGGAACTGCAAATGCTGTAAGTCCCGTATTGATCATTCCGGAATTGGAGTTTGGGAAATTCTCAGTCACTTCATTTTCGTCCGAAAAATGTACGTGTTTTGAGCTTTTTTGAATCTCAGCAGTAGACGCAGTTCGGGTTTTGGCAAAAGGATTGTATTGGCCCAATGGAATGTCATTTGCATTGGGAATTCCGTTTTTTACTGTCTTTTGCTTCAGGGTTTGCATAGCAGTTGCAGTAGGATTTTTATAGCATAAATATGGATGGTGATTCGATTTCAGACAATATTTGCACTGAACTGGATTAGGGCAGTAATTTCCGGTATGGCCAGTGTGGATACATCGGAAGCATCGCCCGGATTCCCGTAACTTTTGACGGCGAGTTTCCAGATCCATGCGGCATTGATCTCCGTAATGTTCTAGCGAATCACAGAAAAGACAAGGAAGATTAGGCCGCGGTGACCGAGGTAAGTTAGAACGGGAATGTGACTGATTATTTTGGGAATATACATTATTAGTTGCCATAAATGACATAGTAGGCTGATATTTGGCAGGATTTTCTTGCCAAGAATTAGATTTGTCAGGATGATTTTGGTAATTAGTGTTTTTAGAAAAAGACTCACCAATTTTTAGATCACGAATCCTCTGTTCGGCTCTGAAGACCTCTTCCTGTTCATTGAGCGTACTTCGGAGTTTTTGGCGAATTCTTGCAGTCGTCCAAATTTCACCGGTAGGAAGGGAATTTCGAGATGAGATCATAATTTTGACCAGATACGGAGGCAGCTTGTCTTGAATAAGTTCTTGAATTAAGAGAGACTCAAGATCTTCACCCATGCGTGTTAAGTGGGAACAAATTTTGTCCAGTTCATCCGCGAATCGCCTCAGGTCATCTCTTTTCCCCGTGGTTGGCTTAAGAATTTGAAGGGAATGATAAAGCGATTGTTTTATAGCTAGGGAATTTCCAAATTCAGCTTGTAACTTGGCAATAGCTGGTTGGTAATTAGCCTCAACTTCTTCCAGATCTGAAATTGCATTGGCCGCTCGTCCTTTTAGGCATTCTTTCAGGAAATGTAGTTTGTGAATATCCGGCATATCCAAAGGATCTAAATCGTGAATCATCGTTTTGAATTTTTGCCAAAACGACGGCCACTCTGGCAATGAGCATGGGAAGTCTACGAGCTGAAGCTGGCGTAACAACGGGAGCAGGAATTAACTTAACATCTAGCTGACGTTGGAACTGTTTCAAACTATGGATATACATTTGTAGTTCTGCCACATTTTCAATGTACTCGGAATCCTTGACAAAAGTTGACTGAGTCCTGACGTCGTCTATGCGCTCCGTTATCGACATAGTATTTTGAATAGTCTGCCAGCCACGTTGATTTTCATCTATTTTGTCAGCAATAAAGGAAGCCTTATCAATCACTGTACTGATGTTTCGACGCAAATCCTGAAGGGAACTGATGTCGTTCATCCCGCGAGGAATTTCAGTTGACTCCTTTTTAGCTAAGATATCCTCAGCTTTTTTGTTATACACCGTTATAGCAGTAGAATAAGGTGAAGACATTTTGGAAATAGGAAGCTTGAATTAGGGAGTTTAAAATAGCAGCTTAGAAACGGGAAGTTATAGATAGTCCAAGATCAGGTAGAAAGTCAGAAAGGGGAAGTGAACAGGAAGCTGACCAGTCTGATAAGCTGGATGTCACTGGTTCGACCCCCAGTATGGAATGTCGCGAGCCGGGGTTGGCAAACGATTACAATATGGGATCAATAGGGAAATTGAACCCGAAATGTACTTAGGAAGGAACTACACAGGGAAGTCCTTCAAAGTACCGAAACAATAGAAATATAGCGACTGGGGAGCGCCGCCGTTAAACACAAATCAATATATGGAAAGCAAGTGACCTAATGGTCGAAGACAAAGTTGAAGTAGGAAGAAACAAGCCAAACTTTAGAAGTTTGGTAAGAAATAAATGTGTGGAGTGTAGCTTATGAGATTGAGGTGGGCTTGCCTCGACCCTTAGTGAGTAAGTAAAAGCCCGTTTATAAGAAGACGATTGGAAAGTAGGAAATTTATTTAGGGAAAATCAGCACAAGAAATATGAAGTAATCTTGATCAAAAGCGAATTTGGGGAAATAGGACTGAAAGCTAACTTTCAATCAAAGTCTGACACAGTGGTTTGGTCTGGGGAGCGACCAAGAAAGCGATCAAAAATGGGGAGTCAAAATCGCGATTCAAGAAAGTGGATATAAGAATGAGAAGTGATTTTAGCCCGTAAATTTGGCCCTTTTATAGCGCTGGAAAGGACCCGTCTCCTCAATTGAGACAGTCGGCCCAGTCCGCGACGCCAGGCCCGGGCGGGGATAAGGAGATATTTTGGCCCCCATTGAAAATGAAGACCCGACCATCTGTGTCAGTTAAAAGGGAAATGTTATATAAAATTGTGATCAAGAAAACGGCACATTCCAAATTTATTCAATGGCTACAAAATATGGTGAATTGAATGATTTTCGAGTCGCTCGCGACAAAGCTACTTACATATACAGCCACTGATAGCTTTTAACGTTATTAAAAAGTATCTATTACATATATAAGCTACTTGCCTGCGCAGCTTGTGCCTGTCCACGAGCTGTTTCCGCATCGGACTTTTTCTGCGCGGCTTGGGGGTCAGTGGTAGCTGTTCGATCAGCAGCCTGCCGGGCTGTGGTTGCCGCAGTGGTTGCAGCTTGCAATCCAGTTGTGCCGCTGGCTATGCCCGCCTGTTGAGGTGAGGAGCATCCTCGGCTTCTTGTCTGGAAGAATGAATAGATGTGATAGAAGATATGACAGTGTTAATTTTGCACAGGGAAATATGGGAAGAAACCATTTCGTAATAGATTTCAAATTGCGCTATGTTTGGCATATTGGTTTCCTGCGTATTTCCTAAATTTTCAGGATTTTTTCCTTCTCTGACACCCAGAAAATTACTCTTCAATGTCACTCTCCATGTCATGGAATGTGGAGGACTAATAAGGAAATCGCTATGTCTGGCTCAGCGCGGATTCGAATCTGAGTCATAAAATGCTTCCATTTTCTAAATCGTTTCTATGCCGGTTTTTTAAAGGACCAATGTAAATGCCATTTCGTTCGAATACATAAGTACCAATCGTTGCCTTCCTAAAAGTATCCATACTTAAGCCGATAGACACACAAAAGATCAAAGTGTGCCGCTCATTGAAAGTTCAAAAAGTCCATGTATAATGGCTAACGGGTGCATACCAACTGATGCGAGACCTCGAGGTTCAGCCTATGCTTAAGCCTAACTATAAGTCTCAGCTTAAGCCTAATCCTAAATTTGGGAGCCTAAGGTTCGTTTACCCCTATTTGGGCACAACGCCAATACCAAGGGATTTTGCAGGGGCGAACCTTACGATTAGGTTTTGGCTCATTCTGACCCTTAAGGTCAAACTGAGGTAGAAAGCCATGCCAGGAAGCCTCTCATTCCCCAGTTGGTAATCTCCCATGGCAAATGTATCCAATTCTATAATAAGCCGCAAAAATGGCTAAAATTAGATATAATGTTAGAAATAAATTTTTCGTTATCCATTTTTGAAAAGCGAAAAAATTATAGTACTATTTTCAACACCCATTATTCTATGCTCTCAAATGGTTCTTGATACCTCGGCGTGATGATTTGACTGACCAAAGTTTGAACTTCAGTCAGCATCTTAAAAAATATTTTTCAGGATTCAATAAGCAAAACACTGAAATTTTCCTTTCACTGCTCACTTTTATGCAAAAGTTGGATAAAATCCGTCAATATTTGCCAAAATATTTCCAAAATAGTTGCCAAATACAAAGGAAAAGTAAAAATGTTGAAAGTGTGTCGTCTGTACAAACAAAGAAACAATGACAATAATAAAAATATTTACAGATCTCAAAAGCCAACCAAAATTTTCAACCTTTGTTTATCGTTTGGCTTTAAAGTCTGTTCGGAAATCTCTTTTTTTCTAGCCGAAAATGGAAACTATATTTTGAAAAAATTGTTTAGACTTTGATCTTTTGTATATGCAACGTTAAAGTAATGTTTTCATGTTAAGAATTTTTTAGATCTTTTTATAAAGAAATCGCATAATGCAGCTAGGCACATCTTTCGGACCAGGCCAGGAGGCAATTCCTCGGACCGTCTGATTGATTGTCAAGGTCTATATCTTGCAGTTTAAAGTGATTCCAAGTTTTTCAACCTTTATTTACCGTTCGGCTTTAAAGTCTATCGAGAATTTTCATTTTATATCCGACAATGCAAGCAATATTTTGAAAAATTGTTTAGACTTTGATCTTTTGTATACGCAAATTGAAATTAAAATAAATATTTTCATAATAAAAATTTTTTAGAACTGGTTTATCTTGTCAAAACTTTTGGAAATCCTAGGACCCTTGATTGATTGTTATCGTTTAAAATGATTACCGGTTTAAAGTGATTCCAGAGGCCCGGAGTTTTCAGCATTTTGGCCAAGTTCAAACTCCGTAGTTTCGACACGAAAACATGAGCAGACTTCTAGGGATCGGACCGGATTCTGCTCGGATTCCCCGACCCGTGGCGGATTCGGGCTGTAACCCGGTCCGGGCAGGTGAAGTCACTTTAAAGTACAACACATATGTTTATCAAGAACATTAATTTCATATATTTATCACAAACTTTTTATACTGCACAACAACAAAAACAAAGTGCAAATGCAAACATTCAAAGTACAATTCCTAACAAATGACTAGAACATAGCATTTGTTTAGAAAAAAGAGGAAATGGGATTAATTGTGTTTGGACTAGGGCTGTGCAATGAGAACCTTTGTGAAGCTTTGAGAACCCAGAAAAAAGGCGGATCTCATGTGAACCCTGTAGGTTCACATGAGAACAGTTCACATCAGAATTTTTGTTATTTTTTAAATAGAGTGGTCAAACAAATTGCATATTCGGAATCCTCAGGAAAAACTGACATACGGTCGTCTATATCAGATTTTAGGTATCTTAGGTAAAAATGGGGTAAATTAGCGTTTTTACATCCGGCCCTATTTGTTGATTGGGTGTGGCGGCGACAGAGAAAGAGAGATGTGAAGCGAGGGATCTGGCGAGCTGGCCTAGAAACGAAGAGGAGACACAAGAGACGTGAGACAAAGAGAGCGCCGCATTCTGAGTTAGGTGTCAGAGAAAGAGAGACACGATTAGATAGTGGGAAATAACAGACTTTGGGTATTCAAACCGACAAGTCTCTCTTTTTTGGTTCTCATGTGAACCTAGTAGGTTCATATGAGAACCCCTTCTATTCAAAAGGTTCACATTGGAGAGGGTTCTCATTGCACACCCCTAATTTGGACCCAACTTTTTGTCTCAGGCCAAGTCTTGCTTGCAAGACTTGGGCTTAAGCCCAAGTAATAGCTGAAAATGATAACTCATGATTCAAGTTATTGGCTTGCTCAAACCAAGTTAAGACTCTAACTTAACTCAGTACTTGACTCAGTATTTCACTTGTCCTTCTAGCCATTACTGGATTTTGAGATTAAGTCCAAGCCATGAGCGCAAAATTCGAGCTTAGCCAGAGATAAACAACAAGGAATACTTTAATAAGTAAAATATCAGATAAATAGAAGGCCGGACAATATTTATGTAAAAATTTGAAATATACCTAGCTCATCAATATAAATATACCTGCATCAATATGAAAGAGATATTAAACGCCAAGTCCGTATCTAGCGGCTTACCCCGAAAATATAAGGAAAAGTATAAAGAAAATTTGGCTCCTAGTACGTAATCCAATTCCAAAATAAAGGAAAAAAGCATTTTTCTGTGCAGAAGTTCCAGAGAAATTAACTCCTGGAATAATTTCTCAAACCCGCCTCCGGGTCATTTGTGGAATAAAAAGTTAAAGCGTGAAAATATAAGTTAAAACTGAGCAAACCGAAAAATTGTGGCAAAAACAATTTTTGCTACTTGACCCAGAGACGATTAAAAACTGCCAGACACCTCTGGGCCAGGGATGAGATTTTGGTCCTTGCACAAAGGAAAATGAGGTCTTTCTGAGGTCTAAATAAACCTAACAAATGATCCATTATGGTTGAGATTTTCCTTGGAGTTCGGATCATATTGCTAGCTGCTTCTCACAGCGCTTGGCGCTTTGTCCGCATTTTTGGCGGAAATTCAAACGATATTTTCATAACTCACGTTTCACGTGAGTAAACACCAAATCTGATATTGGTAACCCCCTCTAAAATACGATTCTAGAGAGGGTTACCAATATCAGATTTAGTGTTTACTCACGTGAAACGTGAGTTATGAAAATATCGTTTGAATTTCCGCCAAAAATGCGGACAAAGCGCCAAGCGCTGTGAGAAGCAGCTAGCAATATGATCCGAACTCCAAGGAAAATCTCAACCATAAACCGGTTGGTTGGGCCTTTCTGAACGCCCCAACTTCGGGTCGTTGTCTATGGTTGGGGTCTATGTTGGGGCGTTGAATGTGTGCTTTTCCTTCACAAGGATGATACCCTGCGTCGAATAGATCTACGGTCAATACAAATGGCATTACACACAGTCTGCCCTGCGGGCCCTGAGTCAGGCTAGTGCTACAAAGGCTCCAAGAATGGTCACATTCCCATACTATTATCGAATTGTTTGCTCTGTCTTCTTCTTCTCGAGATTTTTCTCCGTTTTTTCGCCTTCATTTGTACAGTTCGACAGTGAATCCCAGGTGGTTGTTCTCCTCTTCAAGTCATGTCCGCGATACCACCGACTGGGGTGGTGATAGGACTGATGAATCATGATTTTCTTGCCCTGTCTCAGCAGGTCCGTCTCCAGATTATCCAGCATGATTGAGAGCACGCTTTGATCTTGCCGATGGCACTTGCCAATGTGCTCAAATTTCTCGTTACAAGGATTAGGAGGGAGACAAGTCATATCCGGACAAACGAGTTTCGCACCTTCCGGCTCGATGCACTCTCGGGTCATTGCGCAGAGTATTGACCTAAATGTTGTTTATTGATTTTTTAAGCGGAAAAGTTTTCTTCGGTTTTTGGAAAAAGCAAATTGAAAATTTTGGTCCCGAGACGAAAACTTGCCAAAATGTTGACTTAGGACGAACATTTTGGGCACAGAAAAACTTTTGTTTTCCTTCCGGAACATTCTCAAGAATCGAATGTACGGTATGTTTTTCGGCATATTTTGATAGTACCAAAAATTTTGTACCATTTAAGCCATTTTCTCGTAAAGTCGGAGTTGTGGACAATAATGAAGTTGGCTTCGTGCATTTCGATGTCCCTAACCAAATCAAACGTTGGGTCCAGCGGCACATATTTGAACATGTCTGAAAATGTCTTATAATTAATTACTAGTGATGAATTAGCGCGCGCGCAAGGCGCGCGCGATATAAATAAATAAACATATATTAAAGTTAAAATTTTTTCATTCTGGTATTTTTTAAATTTATTTAGGCAGTAAAGAAATGCAATGAAACAGACAAATATACACAATCAGGAATTCTGTTATCACCTGACCTACAGTAGTCTAGAAATCAGTTAAAGCCATGGTAGATCTCTTAAATGGTAGATCTCTCAACAAAACACCTTACAACAGAACCTAAAGTATTTTAGAATTCAGTTACCTTCTAACGTACAGAAATCCAGAATTCTGTTATCGTATGTCCTACAGTATTCCAGAAATCAGTTAAAGCCGTGGTAGATCTCTTAAATGGTAGATCGCTCAACAAAACACCTTACAACAGAACCTAAAGTATTTTAGAATTCAGTTACCTTCTAACGTACAGAATTCCAGAATTCTGTTATCGTATGTCCTACGGTATTCCAGAATTCAGCTACCTTCTGACCTACAGTAATTCGGAATTCTGTTACCTTCTGACCTACAGTACTCCGGAATTCTGTTATCACCTGAGCTACAGTAATCTATAATTATGTTATCACATGACCTACAGTAATCCAGAATTCAGTTACCATCTGACCTACAGTAATCCGGAATTCTGTTATCACATGACCTACAGTAATCCAGAATTCAGTTACCTTCTGACCTACAGTAATCCTCGAGCCGCAAGCCTAAATCCTTTTTTGGCACCTTATAAGGGTTGTTCGGGAGCTTAAGCCTAAGATTAAGTCCTATGTTACCCCAGGTTGTTCGAGCCGCAAGCCTAAATCCTTGTTCGTCGCCTTATAAGGGTTGTTTGGGAGATTAAGCCTGACTAAATCCTACAGTAATTCAGAATTCAGTTATCTTCGGACCTACAGTAATCCGGAATTCTGTTATCACTTGACGTAGAGTAATTCGGAATGCAGTTACCTTCTAATTTACAAAAATCCAGAATTCAGTTACCATTTGACCTACAGTAATCCGGAATTCTGTTATCACCTGACCAACAGTTTTCAAACAAATTTCAAAAAGTGGCTTTTTGGCACAAAATTGAGTTAGTATGTGCAAATTTGATAATTTAAAAAGCCGGAATGTTTGACTTAAAACACAATTTTTCAGTTTGGCGTGAATTCAAATATTAAATTGAAATCTGATTCAAAAATTCGAATTCAGGATGTCGAAAAACAGTTGGATGTAAATTTTCAAGTTATTTGGTAGTCGGATATGAAAAACCGACATTTTTGGTGAAAAAACGGCCAGAAATGACCAAATCTTGCATAAAATATAGTAGAAATGTTTAAAAACACGATTTTGAACTTTCATTCAAATTACGGATCTGACAATTTTCGGGAAACCTGGTGAATGGTAGCTATCGATTGAGCTGTTGGTCATAGGAAACTCATGGATGGATCCTGAGATATAAGCGTTCCATTCAATAATTCAAAAATCTGGAAAATAATACAGTCAGATACGAAAAACCAATTTTTGGCCAAAAAATTACCAAAAGTTCATAAAAACGTTGTAATTTATTTACAAAAACGAAATCCAAAAATTTAAAAAGCAGAAATGTTCTAAATAATCTATATTCGCGATATAAAACAAAAAGGACATATGTTGACTCGAAAAACACGCTAAAACGCATTTTTACATTATGGCGCGAATTCTAATTTTCAAATTTCAAAACAGATATCAAATTCGAATTCAGCATATTAGTAAACCCCTGTTTGCAAATTTTCAGCAATTTTTATCGTCAGACACGAAAAACCCAATTTTTGGCCAAAATATGACCTATTTAGGTACCAATAACATCTTTTAATGAAAGATGCCGAATGATGGAAATAAAAAATTTTCCAAAAAACATAACTTTACAATAACAAAAACAATAATAATGCTCTTTCCCTATTCAAAACCCTCAAAAACACGTTTTTCCATTTTGGCGCGAATTCAAATTTTCAAATTTCAAATCTGATTTCAAAATCGGATTCAGCATATCCGAAATTTAGTATGTAAATTTTCAGCAATTTTTATCGTCAGATACGAAAAACCCAATTTTTGGCCAAAAATGATCAAAAAATTCGTAAAAATTTGGACAAAAATGATAATCCAAAAATTCCAAAAGCAAAAATGCCATAATTAACCTATATTTACGATATAAAACAAAAAGGACATACGTTCAAGTGAAAAACAGGCTAAATCACATTTTTCAGTTTTGGCGCGAATTCAAATTTTCAAATTTCAAATCTGATTTCAAATTCGGTTTCAGCATATCCGAAAACCTCAGTATGCAAATTTTCAGCAATTTTTATCGTCGGATACGAAAAACCCAATTTTTGGCCAAAAAATGACCAAAAAATTCGTAAAAATTTGGACAAAAATGATAATCCAAAAATTCCAAAAGCAAAAATGCCATAATTAACCTATATTTACGATATAAAACAAAAAGGATATACGTTCAAGTGAAAAACAGGCTAAATCACATTTTTCAGTTTTGGCGCGAATTCAAATTTTCAAATTTCAAATCTGATTTCAAATTCGGTTTCAGCATATCCGAAAACCTCTGTATGCAAATTTTCAGCAATTTTTATCGTCGGATACGAAAAACCCAATTTTTGGCCAAAAAATGACCAAAAAATTCGTAAAAATTCGGAAAAAATCGTAATCCAAAAATTTAAAAAGCAGAAATACTTTAAGTAAGCTATATTTACGATATAAAACAAAAAAGGACATATGTTCACTCGAAAAACACGCTAAAACACGTTTTTCCATTTTGGCGCGAATTCAAATTTTCAAATTTCAAATCTGATTTCAAAATCGGATTCAGCATATCCGAAAACCCCTGGATGCAAATTTTCAGCAACTTTTATCGTCCGATACGAAAAACCCATTTTTTGGACAAAAAATGACCAAAAAATTCATAAAAAATGATACAAAAAACGAAAACCAAAAATTTAAAAAGCAGAAATGTTCTAAATAATATATATTTGCGATATAAAACAAAAAAACACAAACATCCGTTGACAAAAACGCTTAAAAACACGTTTTTCCATTTTGGCGCGAATTCAAATTTTCAAATTTCAAATCTGACAATTTTCGGGAAACCTACAGATCATCAGCTACAAAATGAGCTATCACTCATAAAAAACTAACGAACGGATCGTCAGATATAAGCGTTCCAAACAATCAAGCAATCAAAAATCTGCAAAATAATATAGTTAAATTATATATTAATAATTCTATTAATATTAATAATTATAACATTATTATAATTAATTTTCTGGAGTAAAAAATGTTTTTACAAGGAAAACTGTTTCATAAATCCGTAAAAATAGAAGCGGAAATAATGCCGAGGTGAGTAAAAACACCGACCAAATGATTTATGATCATTTACACGATCAAAGTACATATACATAGTGACTGTTTCGATCAAAGGAAACATGTGCATGGTTGGCCGAGTGACCTAAGGCGCCAGACTCAAGCATTGCTTAGCACATTGTGTCTTCTGGTTGGGGTAACCCAGCGTGAGTTTTAATCTCACACCATGCAGCTAATTTTTTTGAACTTTGTTTTTAGTAAATTTTCTCTGATTTTCGAAAATATTTTGTAAAAATCAGTCGAATATTCTAGAATTCATAAAAACATTCTTTTCTTTGCTTTTTTCCAAATGATTTCTGTTTTTAAGAAAATTCCCAAAAATTTTGGTGAAACATTGAAAAAATATCCCGAGCGCGGTTTTTATGGAAATACGGTAATCCTACCTTAGGCACTGACTTAGTACGTCGGTCCGATTGACTAGGTGTAATTCTTGAGAAAAGTTTTTCGTTCTAAGAAACCTTAGGACCTTACCTGGGAGATGTTTAGCCAACACGTTTCTATCCTAGAAATTTTTGGTAAGAAAATTTCATAAAAGGCAGCAACATTTTTTGGCTTATACAATTTTTTGACACGCATTTTTTGGCTGACATACGATGGATTCGCTTACTTACCTGGATGTGTAGCCATCCGAATTCCATGAGTCGTCCCGAGGGGAAAACTGACCGGAGAGATATTGCCTTGATTGTATTGTTTCGAATAAAGGTCGTAACGGTCTTGTTTGGCTGGAGGGAGAAAATGGACTGATGTGTCCGCATAGGTAAACGAACCGAATTCGTTGAACATTTCCTGAAAAGTTTTTGTGTACTACTAAAAATGCCATTCTCGTCCATAAACATTTTTCCTGCCAAAAAAATTCACTTTCTGGCAAAAATTTTTAAACGATAGGTAAATTTCGTACAAATATGATTATTTTCACCAAAAAAGTGATATTTGGAAACTTTTTCCAAAAAAAATTAGTTTCTCGAAATGAAATACAGAACTTACCGCTAATATCATAACTTTCCACGCAAAAATTTTCAACTTGCGAACGTTTTCAGGAATCATAGAAAAGTTGAAGACTCGATAGTCCAGGTTGCAAACTGACCGTAATTCTGTTTCCTGTAAAGAAATTGAACACTTTTCAAAGGGCATACTTTAAAGGGCATACTTTAAAAGGGCATGTTATCTAACGGACTATTATCTAACGGTCTATTATATATCGGCTTACCTTATGTATATGACCGCTAATCCCTCCCAAGTCATAGAATATGATCCTCGGCGCTTTGCCAAAGGTATTTTGGATATTGGAGATGATTGTTCTCGCATAGGGAAAGTATTCAGAGTTGGCTGCAATGACAAATCTTGATGGGCTGAATTGGACTACCTGAAACTATTATATGTACTAACTGAACTGTTAGCGAGAACTATTAAGAATAATTTTTGGATGAATTATTTATACAAAAGTGGAGAAAAAGTATTTTTATACAAATGTTGTAAATGACCTATTTTCAAAAATATGGAAGTTCGAAATCCAGAATTTTGTAAAGAAAAAAAGTAAACAGCACAAAAATCCGAAAATTCTCTGAAAAGATCAGCAGAAATTTTAGCCACTTTCAGTGAACAAAATGGAAAATTCAATAAAAAGTTGGGAAAATTTTGCTTAAGAAATATAAAAGTCTGAAAAGTGTTGAAATTTTCAACAAGGAAAAATGCGGAATTTCAAATGACTAAATTAAAAAATTCTAACTTTGAATTCAAACATTTTCATCCGTTACGAAATATTCTAAAACATGTTGGTTTTACCTTTTTATCGTTATCAATTTTGTATTTGTCGGAGAGCCGATACTTTTCCAAAAGCTTGAGAAGGCCGCAATCGAATTTTCTGTCAGCACGTCGCAGCACTGCTCCATTGTTGGGATCAAAAATTGTGTACCGCATCTAAATTTTGCATAAAAGGTATACTGTTGTTTCGTTGTCTCTTTTTTGCAATTTTCATTTGCAATTGTTTCCCCATTCAATGGGTATTACTAAAATTCAATGGGTATACTAATTACCATTCAAGCTTATTTGGGGTGGTCGATGCTAACCTTCGAGAAGCGTCTGGCTTCCTGAGATGCCAATAAAATACCATACAATACGAGAATTTTTAAATTGTTAGCATTGTATACCCCTAGGGGAATAACCAGAGTTTCGGGTTCGGCGGAAAATTCATTTTTGCGAATCCGGAATTCCAGTACTTAGAGGCTTCCAGTAAACTAATAATTCCGTATTTGACAATTGACTCCGGGACTAAAACCGGTACCGGAACACTGAGTAGTAGTATATGACCGGCGGAGATTCAAATGCCTGTATTAAAGAGTTCCACCAACCAATTCGCCGTCACAAAAATCCTCCAGTGGTAATGTGACATTTGTTAGAGTGACATTTGTCAGTGAGTCATTTGTCAGGGTGTCATCTGTCAGGGTGTCATTTGTCAGGGTGTCATTTGTCAGTGTGTCATTTGACGGAGTATCATTCACAGATGTTGTGGACTCAGCACGCTGACTTTCCAGCAAGTTTGTGATAGGGGATAGATCATATACTATGATTAAGTAAATGACTGCGAGAAGCCATCCAATCGCAACGCCCCTAAAAGTGCAAGTTAAAATTAAAATTCAAAATAATGAAAAAATTTGGACCTCCAGAAATTTCTCAAAAATACATACGGTTCTCAGCAGACCAGTTCTCGGCGAATGAGAAAGGCGTACCGTACCCCGGCAGAATAAAGACCATTTGATCTTTTGATGTGATCTTTGATCTCTTAGTTTTATATGGCCATAACGTTCAACTTTTTGATCTCTAAGCTCAATTTTTGAAAACCTCGATAAATTACTAAAAAATTTCTGTCAAGATTTACGGAATATTTTTTCAAAAAAGTACAGGAATAACGTCAAAATAGGCCATTTTTAAATACCTGTATTTTATTTATACCAGTAATTATATTCTCATGTTGCCATTTCGATTTGAACGATTTATCCGAGAGTTCCTCCCCATCTCATTTCCCCTATTGCTTCAAACGTTCGCAAGCCAAATTTTGGCTTGCTTTTTTATATGTCCTTTAATCGCAAAGGAATTGCGGATTGAGTCAACAAATGCTTTGACAAACATTGCCATCGATTTTTAAGAATGCAACAACTTAGTGTTCACGTGACGACTTAACTCGGGGCTTGGAAGTTGGCAATTTGCTTCAGGGTTTTGAATGCTTCTAGAAAAACGGCAAGTACATAAGATCTAACTTTGTCTTACAGTCATAATTTCGCTTATCTTAGCTAAAATCTTATAGAAGAGCTAAGAATTTCCAAGTCCAAAAATGGGTGCTTATATTTTATCTATGTCCACAAAAGTGAAAATTTCTTCATCGAAGCCAATCGAATTTAATTTCAGAGCAATCCGCTTGGGACCAGCATATGTTTAAAAAATATTTTACAAAAACATGGAATTTTAACGAAAAGCGAAAAATCTGACTGTATCGGTGGATTAAGCTTAAAAAATTGATATATAGCGGTCATCATCAGATTTTGTATTTAGTTGGAATGATTTCGAGAAATATTGAGACTAAAATTTGTTACAACTTTTACTGCTGCTTTTTCGGCTGCATAGTTTTTTACTATGCAAACTTTTGTCTCAATTTTTCTCAAATTTGTTCCTACTTGATGCAAAATCTGGTACTTATCCTTTATCTATGTATACAAAAGTGAAAATTTCAAAAGAGCTTAGTCAGTGCCTTCAAAATGATTGTAAAAGTGATGAGTCATTGCTTTTATTCCTCTATCTTACAAATTACAGCCACTATGACTGTAAGCAATGACCAGGCAGTACAATCATTTTGAAGGCACTGACTAGGCTATTTTGAAATTTTCACTTTTGTAGACATATATAAAGGATAAGTACCCAAAAATGGCCAAAAATCTGTTTTGCCAAGATTTTTAGATTTTCGAACATTTTTAAGTGTATTTTTAATAGTTAGTGAGGTTTTGGCCAAGTGTACTTTCATTCCTTGGTAGCTGATGAAGAGGGATCGAAGGTTGGACTAAGCTTGAAGACAAGGTTTTTTAAAGGAACTGCAATTTCAACTCCTTTATTTTCCATCGCTGCACTATAATCTAACAGTCTATCTAACGGTCCTATGCGATTTTATTTCGTGAAAGTAAAAAATATCAAGATTTAGATTCTCTTTAGAATTTTCATTAGTATTTTCATTAGTTATGGGTCATTACTGTAACCATACTTATACTAATATACGCCGTCGTACCATTGCTATGCATGAACGTAGCGTTAAAAACTTTCTTATCATTGAACGGCAAACTTAATCCCGATCTATGAACTTTGAACTAGACAGCCATTTGCTGAAGAAGAATAATTTAGTGAAAAATTATTTTAGTAGCGGAATACAATAAGCAAATTTCTGGTTGAAAAATAAAAATAACATAAAATTTAGTTCAAAGTCTGAAATTTATTTAAAAATTTGAAAATTTTTTTGGAATGAAATAACGGTAAATAGAAGAAAACTATAAACATTAATTTCTCGTTGAAAAATGTAAATAACATAAAATTTTTTTGAAAATTTGAAATGCAAGGAAAATTTAATAATTGTATCAAAATGCCAGTAAATTTTTCTAAAAAATAAGAAAATTTATAGATTTTGCTTATGAAATTTAAATAATTTTGGGAAAATTTCAATAAAGGAAAAATTTTGTTGGTTGACTTTTAACGAAAATTTTTGATAAACTTGACGTGAATTTGAGTCTAAATTTTTAATCCATCTTTTTAACACTTCCAGTCCGGAGAGTGCCAAAGGGCTTATTTTGTAGAGAATTTTGTGCTGATTAATAATAAAAAAAGAAAGTTTGAAAAAAAGTACTCTTTGACCCCTAACGGGGCTTTTTTCGAAAACCACTTTTTTCGCCAGAATTTTCGAGGTGCCTCTATTCCATGGCTTGTATCTTTTGTTCTGCCCGCAGGAGCCTAGCCATGTTATATATCAATAGAAAGCCCATCACTTTGGCTATAATAATATACCTAACCCAGTTTTGGGTCCCGCCACGAAATTCGAAATTTGGCGGGAAATTCAAAATTTTCAAAATTTTTTTTCATATAAATCTCCCATAGCCGGTTTTCGGCGTTCCAAGCAGTTTCCGAACGAGATTTTTGGCCCTATAGGGTTTTCGACCACGCTGAACACGATTCTGATGTCAGTTTTGGCATTCAGCATACTGTAGTACCAGTTTCTGGCGTTCTGCCCACTTTGTCTTCCTTGGGGGTTTTCGCCCGAAATTTTACACCCTAGGGGGTTTTCGAGTGTGCTGAATTCAAATCTGAGATCAGTTTTCACGAAAAGCGCCAAAATTTGGCGTTATTCTGGCGTTCTGCCCAAAAACGCCAAAGATGAAAACCGCTAATAATCGAGGATTCATCTTTGGCGTTTTTGGCTTTGAACCGTGTCTAATTCAGGCAGCTGACATTCCTCACCGCTGTTGGCCTCCCATATTCATTTGTGGCATTCCTTGCATACCTTGCATGCCTTGACCAAACATTCCAGAGGGCATCGTTATGCAGGTACCATTCACTGGATTACAAATCTGTTGGCCCGAACACGACGGGTTGCATTGGACCGGAGTGAAGCATTGACTTGTCATGGGGTTGCATTTCTGTGGATCGGAGCAGGCCGGATTGCATCGGGATTGCATGCCTTGCATTCCCTGACCCTGCATTCCTTGGACTTGCATTCCCTGCATACCTTGCATGCCTTGATCTTGCATGCCTTGGCCTTGCATTCCTGGCATACCCTGCATTCCCTGACCTTGCATTCCTTGGCTTTGCATTCCTAGGCCTTGCATCCCTTGTCCTAGACCCTGCATTCCTTGGCCTTGCATACCCTGCAATCCTTGTCCTAGACCCTACATTCCTTGGCCTGGACCCTGCATTCCTTGGCCTAGACCCTGCATTCCTTGACCTTGCATGCCTTGTCCTTGCATTTGGGCCGAAATGCTAGCGGCGACAAAGCCGACGACGAGCAGAGAGAAGAGCTGGGGATTCTGAAAAAGAAAAATTTAGAATGAGAGGAAATCATTCGGAGAAAATAAATTTAAAAATTTTAAGTTTGGCTAATTTTAGACTTAAAAGCAAAATGCGCTATGCGAAATTTATTTCGCATAGAATTTTGATTTTTGAGTTAGGAGTTGATTTTCGATGCTCTATCACGTCTCGCTTTTCTGAAAACTGATCTCTATCCGCAGAGATTACTCAACTAGAGAACTGTTATACGTAAAAGCGAAGAAATACAGCATAAAAATCAAATCTTTGTATAGATTCCAGACATGTCAGCTGCTTCTCAGCAGAGATTCTAACGGACCCAGAACTATTTTCAGACATTTAGCTAAGATCTTGTTAAATATTACCACTCACCATTTTTCAGCCGATGGATCGAATGAAGTACAATAGAATATTATGTTTTCACAAACAGTTAAAATAACGGTCTTTATATATCCTCCGTCTACCATTAATCCCACAGTGGAAAATCCCATACTAATTAGTTCACTTGTCACAGTTTCGGACTGTTTTGTGACGTCACGTGCGCAATGTTTCGGATGTTAGTATTGATTGGACCTCATAATCGGCTCTGACTTGCACTTGATCGGAGGTGTGAATATAATTTGGACTGACTCATAATCCAAGTAACGGATAGATGTTGTTCATTTTTCTATCACGAACAAATTGATACATTCGCTCAAAGACCGGGATTAATAGGCAAAAGAGATCCAAACACTAGTTTCGGAAGTATAAATCAATCCAATAACTTCAAAGGCTCCTTCAAAAGAAATGTGCTGTGCAGCAATGGTTGCGATTAAACTTATAGTGCAAACCCTAAATTTCTAAAGTCTCCAAATTTTTCAGTGTTAGTGCATCATTCATCACTTCTCTCCTTCAAACTTAGACAGAGAAATTGTCTGGAGATAAATATAACCAGAAAATTCCAGTTTGAAATACCGCCACGCTCCTCTGACACTATCACAAATGAATCTCTCTTGCTTAACCCTGCATTGCCGGAGCCATAAAATTTGGGCAGAATTCTGGCGTTACCATTAGCTTTCCTTTTGGTGAGCTGTCTTTATCAAAAGCATCATGGCCACCATTGTTTAATTCTCTTTTCTATGTGATCTATTTACAGACACACTCTTTGTATGAATAACTAGGGGCGACGTTTAATGAACGCGCGCTGCGCGCGCGCCTTATTCCAAGCGAGCCACCTTATCTCAGTATGCATAAATCTGTAACAGGGCTCAGCGTGAAACTATGGGGTGCGGGACCTACGAGGGGGAAACATGCGACATATGTACCATGATTCATAAATTCAAAAATTTCCTATCTCAGGAAAAAACTAATAACTTTTCCCCAGAAAGTAGCCCAAACTGATCAACTTTTCCTGAATACCAACCCTCCCAAACGACAATAAAAATTCGGGTCGTATGCTGTCATGTAAGGTTTCATGATATGACTCATAACTTAAAAAAAGTCTAATCCGGGGAAAACAAAGGATGTTTCCCCTCGGAAGTCCCCTATCGATCTGTCGATTTCGCCTATCCCCGCCCCGATCTAACGGCTATTCTAAAAGTGAGCTCCGCAGACAGACAGGGGACAGGATCTCTGTCGGCATTAAGAAATGGGGATATACACTCATTCGTTTCTTTCTTTTTGTGAAGGAGAGAGCAAATCAATATCGTATCCGAATGGATACACTCGGCAATGAAGGGTTAATCGCTCTTCCTTTACAATCGAGGGCGATTAGTTTTTATGAATTGTCGATGATTTATCTGCCGCGAACTGTCAAAACTTGGAATTTTTGAACAGCTAAAATATGCCATTTGTAAACGTTTGTACACTATTCCGAGTGTGCGGTATATGTACAAAGGTGATATTGTTATTGGATGGTTGGAAGTAAAACGTATGGTTTTCACACCGTTTAATGCTTCTTGTCATATTATTTCTGATATGATCAATCGGTAAAAGAGAGTTTAAATCAGGCATGACACGCGGGAAACCCAAATATGAACTTCATAATTTTTTTTCTCGATTTTTAACAGTGTCCGACTATTTTCTGATTGTTCCTACCCCACCGGACCGGGGTACGATCTAGCGATTGGCGCTATCAAAATAGGGTATATCGCCACAAAAAATGGGTGGTTTACCCTATTTTTCACTATTTCGAAACACCTATTGTGAAATAGTGAAAATAGGGTAAACCACCCATTTTTTGTCCCGATATACCCTATTTTGATAGCGCCAATCGCTAGATCGTACCCCGGTCCCGTGGGGTAGGAACAATCAGAAAATAGTCGGGCACTGTTAAAAATCGAGAAAAAAAATTATGAAGTTCAAATTTGGGTTTCCCGCGTGTCATGCCTGGTTTAAATGACATCGACCTAGTCACACATCAAAGCTTTGAAAAATTTCTACGATAAAACTAAAATGGGGCTCCGAAACTTATACAATAGCTTAGCCTAGAGGTCGGCCGATATCGATATATCGTCGATAATATCGGTCATATCGATATCGATATCGGTATCGATCTCGATATCGGTTCTTTAATTTTTGGCCAATATCGATAAAGACCGATATCGATATATCGGTATCGATATCGGTATCGATCTCGATAAAAACGCGATCGATACCGATATTTTTATATCGATATCGGTTCGAAAATTGTACGAGAATATCGGAAAATAATCAGAATTTTCATTGAAATTTTTACCAAACTAGCCATATTTTTTACAAAAATTTCGCCTGCGGCGCTATTTAACTCTTCTATTGTGTTTCAATAGAAAGTTTTGGCCGATTTTCATTAGGAAATTAAAATCAATTTCGCGCTCATATGTGACTTTTTAGCGTTATGTTTACGTTCAGTTTTACAGTCTGTAATCAACCTTTGTTCAATCAAATGAATTAAATAACCACAAAATCAATACGAAAAGATCAAAATCAGTTGTTTAAGAAGCAAAAATATACCCAGAATATATACTCAAAACTGGTAATTTCACATAATTTACACAATTTTCGTCCCGCTTTATTTTTTTTCAAGATAAGTTAGGAATTGGATATAGAATTCAAAATTTACGTCAAGAAATATGTTTGCTGAATATGGAAGAAATGAAATTAGTGAGGCAACTGTAAACTGCGCTAACAGAGCGTCATTTACTTTAAATTAGCGGGACAAAATTAAACCAATCCAATTTTTAATGGATCAAAAATTTATGGGATTTTTGGTCAAATTTCAAAAATTTGCGTCATTTTTTGATATTTTAGCAAAAAATTCAAAATTTGAATTCCCGCCCAGAAAATAACAAATTTTTTCGCTAATTTTTCCCATTTTCGCTAATTTTTCCAAAATTTGGGAAAATTTTGCAAAATTTTGCAAAAAATAGGCAAAAATTCAAATTTTCAAAGAAATTTACCTTTGTATAATTACAAATAATGAGTTTTTCATTGATATTGTTTAATCAAGTGTGTGGTTTTATTATAAATATGACTCTCTATACTATGAAACAGCAAATAATGCACTTTTTAGACAATTTTGAGTCATTTCTGGAAAACCGGATATAGAAACCGATAGAAACCGATATATCGGTATCGATATCGATTGATATCGATATCGATATCGTATCGATAGATTTTGACCAATATCGATAAAGACCGATATCGATATATCGATATCGGTATCGATATCGAAAAACCCTTTCGGCCGACCTCTAGCTTAGCCTACCGGATGCGTCGAAAACTAAAACCCTAGGCGTTCTATTGGAATAAACACAGTAGTAGTAATATGTTTTAATATGAATCTGCGAGTTTGAGAACATTATATTTTTTGACATTTTTTCAATTTCAAGCTCGATACGGCATTGTTACAGCTTTAATAAATCGTTGTGGACACTCCTCATGGACAATACCCGAACAACTTCTATATTAATAATTTCATTTACAAAACCACCTATATTTTTATCCAGCAAAATTTCTGGGATTGATTTTTTGGCGCGGATTCAAATATTTTATCAGTTTTAAGATACCTGGTTTTCCATAAGGTTACTTGTGTGTAAACATAAACATTTTTTGTACTAAAAAGTACTTCATAGAAGTACAAATTTGATGTGTGAGACTTGACATTACACAAAACCAGTCAAGGATTTGTCCATAGACCGAACGCTGCTAAGCATTTCTGTATCATACAGCCAGATGCGAAAGAACCTTAATTGGGAGTAGTATGACTTATTTATGGTTATGACTTATCTATATCTAACCCTATAAATTGAGAAGTTTGTGTGTGTCTGTGTGTCCGTTTCGTTTTACCTCCCTTTTTATCCTGAAGTTGCTGAATTCCGTCATCTTTATAGGTTTTAGGGTAGGTTTAGTATGAGTAGTGCACTTAATTTAACCCGGAAATCAAAAAATACATGATTCGGGGTACGCTATGCAATTTTTGCATTGCAGTTGGCTATTTCAATGGTGGCTGAGGATAGCTCAAACGATTCCTCTCGATGAGATATTTCGATACATGAAATGGATCTACAACCGGGTACAAGCAAAAGTTACCCCCTGTTTACACCAAAAAGAAAGGAACTTCCTTTCTTTTTGGTGTAAACACGCCCTCGCTGTTTACAACTTTTTGATGTAAACAAGGGGCGGGGTAACTTTTGATTGCACCCGGTTGTAATAAAGTTCTATAAATTTTCACTTAAGAAAAACAACTTTTCTCCGGTCGGATTTATTGTTTATTATTGCTTTCGATTCTTATTTGTCAATTTTGTAAATTAATAATGTGTTTAGAAATTTGGACCTTATTTTTTAACCTTTGGCCTTATTTTTTTAACCTCCTAGGGCCAAAAAAACCGTTTTTGGCACTTTTTTGACTGGATTGAAGAGGTCCCTTATTGGGGGAAATACGGTATGCGGAGTAAATATTTGCGCGGAAATATTACGCGCGGAGTCTGCATCTGCGGCGCTTCGCGCACCGCCATCAGCGGTTAGATTGGGCAAAAAAGCCACTTTTTGTGATCGCCCCAAAAAAATTTTTGCACATTCCTACTCAACTTTCGGAGAGCTACAAAATGAGCTATCACTCGCCCCTGTATCGAGTGAACTCACTTTTTCGGAGACAGGGGGTACGTGACTCGAGTAGTGCGGTTTAGGTAAGAGTGGATCATTTTATTTCTCCGGCTTATATGTCAACACACAATTTTTACTAAACTACAGCGAAAAACAAGCACGACAATCATTATCTGATTCATCAGAAATATGTGGCAATAAACTGGCATTTTTGGTTGATATCTTTGTTGACGAATTCGAAGACAATTTCCTTTCTTTCCCAATAAATTTTGTGAACATCTCTTTTTTCTTTCACGAGAAATTCGCCAAGATGACTTTTGAACACCTCTACGGCATCCGGGTGGATGTCACCTTTAATAGAGTGGACAACATTACACTCATCGCCTTCTTTGAAATCCATGAATTTCTAAAAATATAAACAGTTGCAAATGTTTTTGACTGTAATAAATATTTATTATCAGTCATTAAAACCAAAATTTGATCAATTATTATCTCTAAATTTTATGACTTGCAGACATTTTTGCATGGAATCTCTGACACGTTATCGGGGAGGGGGGAAACTGGTTATCGAGGGGGTGGGAACTCCATAATTTTTTATATAGCAACCATAGGGGTGACCCTATTGATATTTTTGACAAATATTTCAGAAAAATTTTTTTTCATACCATAGGGTCCCCTATGGTTTTTTAGCAAAAAATTGGTATAAAAAATGTATGGAAATCCCCCCCTCCCCCCAATAACCCAAAAGAACCGCCTATTGGTCAAGTGATCTACCGACTTCTTGTTCAACAATTGACATTACACACAATTTGAGGAATTTTGGTCGGAATTTAATTCGAGAAATTTGCAATGGTTGATCAAGAAGGTAGATCAGTTGATCCGTTGACCAATATGCAGATGACCAATAGACGGAGTTGACCCATATGTAGAGGGCGAAAACTTATTGTTGGTTTTGGTACATAGTACTTCAATGGAAAATAAAAGAATCATTAATAATCTTAATAAAATTTCTTACCTTCGCCAAACCGTCGAGAACATTGGTAAGCCCATAATTGGTGATAATAAGTGCAGATGTACAATGGCCTCCAGTCATAATGAAGTCAAGCAAAGTTTCATCGTGATTTAAATCGTCGTCATTGAAGAGATTATAGATTTCCAATTCCTTTTCGATTTTTAATTCATCACAGAGCAGATGACATTTGACCCAGGTGACGAGATTCGGAAAGTCGAGATCAGTATCCCTTATGGATAGTTTCATTGAATGGCATTGTAGGCGGTCCGTGTCTGGGTTAATCAACAAGTTGAAAAATTCCTTTTGAGTGGTCCAATCGAATGACACATGTCCAAGGTAAACGAATGGATCCGTGAGAAAACGGGTGAAATGTTCAAATAACGGCCAATTCTCATGGTTGAGTTCAGCACGAGCAAAGAATACAACTCTTGGATTCCATAACTCACGACCTAAAATGAAAAAATGATTAAATTCTAAACCCATTCGCAAAACTTTGAAATATTTTCACTAAAAATTTTTGTTCAATAACTTTTGTTTATTTTATTTTAGTACAAAATTATATCACTTGTAATATAGAACTATGAAAAATGGCGGAGCAGCCCAAAATTTATGGAAAGGGTTTTTGAGATTACGAAGGTCACAACGCCAACAAAATACAAAACCGGCGCAAATTTAAACGATCTTTTGAATGCAAAGAAATTCTCGTATAAAATTCTTATAGGTTCCGACTGATCATATAAATTTTTCTTCAATAACTTTTGTTAATTTTATTACAAAATTCTATCACCTGCATTAGCACAAAGTTGATACATCCTGCGCTCATGTTGCATAGTTTGTATCCCGGCCATTTCAAATTTTTCAAGTGGAATTTGTTTGGAGTATTGATTGCGAATGACCCACTCGTTGTATTCTTCAGGAGAAAGCCTTTTGTTGAATATCTCGGTAACCAAGAGTGATCCGGGACTAATATCCTAAATGTTTCAAAATTATTAAAAGACAAACTTGGTCAATTATATTTGGTCAATAAAAATTGAAGCTTTTCAGCAACTTAAGTCCAGAAATGGTATTTAGCAACGTTATTAAAAAGTGATACAAAAAAAATCCTCCAAAAGTATCTTTTTGCTTACTAAAATTGCAAAATATGTTATTTAATTTCTCTCTGATACTAACAACAAACAAAATATTCATACCATGCTAATGTTGCTGACGTAAAGAAGCGCCAAACGGTGTCTGTTGGTACGGATCAGATCCCGAAATCTCTTTGAAACCAAGCTGGTCTTGGCTAGCTGATAATAATTAAGAGATTTAAACGCTTCCATCATAGTGCCGTTATCCATGGTTATTAGATTTGTGATTCTGGAATAATATAAGTTGATATTTCAACACGCACTCAAGACTTCATATTTCAACACACACTCATAAGCCTATGAAATGAATAAAATCCACAAGAAAACTATTCGCCAGTCAAAAATGAAGGCCAGCACAAAAATATGATAAGAGTCACGTTGATATTGCGGAGGTCACAACGCCAGCACAAATACAAAGGTGGCGCAAATTTAAACGGTCTTTTGAATGCAAAGAAATATCATTCATAAACTTCTGGAATAAATAAATGGATATTTCGATACATTCATATGAAATGGATCAAATAAAGTTCTATTAGTGATTTTCACTTAAGAAAAACAACTTTCGGATTTATCGCGATTATTATTGCTTTCGATTTTGATTTGTCCATTTCGCAATAGCAAATTATATGTTATTTGTATAGTAACAAAATCAAATTGTGTTCCTGCCACAAAAATGAGAAAATTGTGCTTTCGCCGTTTGCGATTTTGTAGTTTAAGAAAATGGTTCAAAAATAGTCATTTTTGACTTGCTTGTATTATGTGAAAAATAATTGCAAACTCGGAATCAGCGCATCGAATTATCCCTAAAAACACTTCATATACAAACCTTTTCCATATTTTCAAAAACGATTTCTTCGAAAATCATGTGGTCCCTCCTGTATGGTCCGAAAATGGCAAAAAACACAATTTATCAGAATTTTCGCGAAAGGTATTTTTATGGGTTTTTCAATGCGCTGAATCCGAATCTCCAATTAGTTTTTGTGTAACGCGTCGATAATGGGTATTTTCAGTTATTGTTCAATAACATCAATATCATTTTATTTCACCGTCTTGTATACTAAACATACAAATCACAAAACTACAGCGAAAGACATTCACGACAATTATCTGTTTCATCAAAAATATGTCGCAATAAACTGGAATTTTTGGTCGATGTCTTTGTTGACGAATTCGAAGACAATTTCCTTTCTTTTACAATAAATTTTGTGAACATCTCTTTTTTCTTTCACGAGAAATTCGCCAAGATGACTTTTGAACACCTCTACGGCATCCGGGTGGATGTCACCTTTAATAGACTGGACAACATTGCACTCATCGCCTTCTTTGAAATCCATAAACTTCTAAAAATATAAACAGTGCAAATGGTTTAGACTAATAACTTTTTTTATTATTAGCCATTGAAACCAAATTTTGGTCAATTATTATCTCAAAATTTTATGAGTTGCGGCCAATTTTTGTATGGAATCACTAACACATTTTAAGTTGTCGAAAACTTGCGCTCTACACATTGTTCAACTGCCTATTGGGTTCTTTTGGGTTATCGGGGAGAGGAATTTCCATACATTTTTATAAAGCAATTTTTTGCAAAAAAAACCATAGGGGTGACCCTATTGATATTTTTGACAAATATTTCAGAAAAATTTTTTTTCATACCATAGGGTCCCCTATGGTTTTTTATATAAAAATTGATATATAAAAATGTATGGAAATCCCCCCTCCCCCCAATAACCCAAAAGAACCGCCTATTGGTCAAGTGATCTACCGACTTCTTGTTCAACAATTGACATTACACACAATTTGAGGGATTTTGTTCAGAAAAATTTGCAATGGTTGATCAAGAAGGTAGATCAGTTGATCCGTTGACCAATAGGCGGAGTTGAACCAAATGTAGAGACTTATTGTTGGTTTTGGTACATAGTAGGGATCGGCAAAATTCGGCGAGCCCGAGCTTCGAGCCTGACCCACCCAGGCTCGGGCTCGCCAATAATGCCGAGCCGAGCCCGAGCCCGAGCTTCGAGCCCGATTTGAATTTTATTTTTTCCCGCCTATTTTTTGGTAATAAAAAATTGGTCTTTTTTGTTCTTTTTTGCTAGTATTTCGTATATTTAATTTAGATAGACAAAATTGAGACGATTCAGTTAATTTTTTAAATAAAATTTACATGCAAAGTCAAATTTTACCTGTATTTTTCCAAAAATTTTTCCGGGAAAATATCAAAATGTCCAAATTTTCCCATTTTTGCTTATGGTTTTTGCAAATTTTTCCATTTTTGATGAATTGCATATGAAAATTTTTAATATTTTTAAAATACTTGATGGAGAAATGGTATCCAAATTGCGAGGCAGGGGAAATTTTTCAATTTTATGCCGATTTGTCACAAAAAATTTGCACTATTTCAAAAATACCATAAACCTTCTAATTTAACCCCGGGGGTATAATGATTCAATCGACCTGTAGAGGGGGCAAAATTAGAGGAGGGGTAAAAATAGAAGGGGCAAAATTAAACCGCTCGATATTTTGGGCGCGAAAATTTTTGAGGTTTTTGCTCAAATTTTAAAAATTTTCGTCATTTTTTGACAATATTTCAAAAAAATTCAAAATTTGAATTCCCGCCAAAAAATTTTGGATTTTTTTTTCGAAATTTTTGCCATTTTCCCAAAATTTTGGCAATTTTTTGCAAAATTTGGGAAAATTTTGCAAAAATGGCAAAAAATAGGTAAAAAATTCAAATTTGAATTAAAATTTTCGCCTGCACAGAACTTAAATTTTCCAATTTTCGCCCTTTTTAGCTTAAAATCCGTAGTTTTGGTTACTAAAATCGACAATTGCCGTTCAGTAACAATGGCGTAAGAAATAAAAATCAGCGCCGCCGGCGAAAATTATTCGATTTTCTGCCCTGACCCTATGATTGTCCCTGAAATTGGTCATTGAGTGTTGCTCAAAATGCTCAGCTTTGCCGTATTTCGTCGCATTAGTACAAAGTGAGAAGAAAAAAATAGAAGGAAATACAAGCCGCAAAAGCGCCGCAGGCAAAATTTTTTTGAAAAATTGAGTAGTTTGCAAAAATAAACATCGAAAATTTTGCATGTTCTACGAAATATTTAGAATTTTTTGCTCGGCCGCGCCCATTGGGCGCGGCCAAAAATGGCCCGAGCCCGAGCCCGTAGGCTCGAAGCTCGACCCCTTTTTTCCGAGCTCCGAGCCCGAGCCCAGGCTCGGGCTCGGGCTCGGTGAAATTCCATTTTGGCCGAGCCCGAGCTTCGAGCCCGACCTACCCGGGCTCGAAAGCTCGGCAAAGCTCGAGCTCGGGCTCGCCGATCCCTACTGAAAATATCGAGTACACGTTATTCAAAAATATCAGATGAAATGCTACTTTCTCAAATTTGAAGACCCGTATTGGTGGTGGGTGAAGTGCGGGAAAGAGAAAAGCATCTTTCGCTGTGTTGACAGACGGAGTGTCGAGTGAAACTTTTGTAGCGAACGGCGCTGTGTTTGACACTTCATCAATTGTGGCTGAGGGAAATGGGTCGTCAAGAATCATCTTGAATGAATCAGTATGAGCAACAATTTTTATGGCCCAATAACTTCTTTTTTTTGCCAAGATCTGGCGGGAATCCAAGGGCTTGGCGTTGTGCCTAAATAACCATATGTTAGATGTTTTAAAAATATCATAGCTGTGTAAGGCACTCGAAAATTTAGATCATTTTAAGGTGTCGAAATATAATTTTTAAAGCGATATCCCGAACATTTTTATTGCAATCCATTCTTCACTCCTATAGGCCAATCCAATGAAAAATATCTAACGTAGTGAAAAAATGAGATGAAAACTGACTCCTTGCAAACATGTTCCAAGTCTCCCCTTTAAATCCCCGATTTCAAATTCGAACTAATGTCCTTAATACATAATTCTAAAAGAAGAATTACTAAAAATTATATTTCGACACCTTAAAATGCTCGCCCAGGGCACTATTTTACTAAAGTGTAAATTGTAAAATTTACATGTAAATTTTTGTAATTTCCAATGCAATTCCGTATCCATAATTTATCACGAGGCTCATCGGATTTTTTTCTCAGATTGCGTAATAATGAGTGAAGCGGTATCGATAATTAATTCCATTTCCATAATTTACCCCGAAGATAATCAGATTCTCCTAAATCTATGCGATTTCTGAGAGAAGAGGTTTCGATCAAAAAGGAATTCGTTCCCATAAGAACAATTTTCTGATCTTTTTCCAAGCCTAAAGACTAGAAACCGTTTATTCGGTTATATGGCCTATAGATAACATCTTCCCATTCCGTTTTTCTGTCCGACGCTTTTGTTCGGTCGGGCTGCGCTAAATCGACTGGATTAGAGAGACACCGACGAGACGAAAATTAAAACTTGCAATGGAATCAAATATTTCAATATGGAAAATGGGATAAATTTATGGAGAAAATAGTCTTAAATTTTGTACAAATATCTTTAACATTTTGTGAATTTCGGATTAAGAAAGAAGTTGCAATGAAAAAATTTAATTTTCAAAATTCTAATAATAACTTGCCGGATTATAGAAGGGAAATTGATATTAGTAGTAGTAATATTATTAACAATACTATTAATAGTGCTATTAATAATACATCAAACATCCATGCCAGCAGCATTCAGGTGTAATAAAGAAAACCGGATTATAGAGATTTAAGTTAGCGGTCCACTATATGAATACTATAATGTTAGCCATTAAATGTCATGGAATTTAAGTTCACCTTTTTAAAGTGAATAAATGAGTAAATAGTAACTAGAGTTCCGTTTGATTGATTTTTGACGAATCCCAAGAAAGAATGCGTCTAGTAAACATATTTTTCATTAAAAAAGGGTTGTCTCCCTTCAGATTATTTACTTCTTTCATTTGAAGCCACAAAAACAAAGAAATAGAGAAGAGATGTTTGTTGTTAAAAATTTGGGCCGGTTTAAACCGAAATTTTTGAGTCAATTTAAAGTAATTATTTGTTATTGATCGATTTAATTTTCCGGAAAACGATCAAACGAAACCAATTCGCAATAACATTTCTTAACTAGAACACAGTCTAACGTCATAATCGGATTCAGCCGATTCGGTTGAAAATCCCTGAGAGCAAAAAGATACAGCCCCCGATGCATTTGTTACAAAAATGTCGTTTTTGGCCAAAAGTGGCCTTTTTCGTAAAAATTGACTACATGCATCAAGTGAACATTAAAATGCAGGAATTTCCAGAAATTTCCAGAAAGGCCAGGTAAAGCAAATGGAACATAACTCTTCAACTTCTCCCTAAAGAATATATTCTCTTCTCAGAAAATCGTAGAACGTCTTCGAAGACTTTTGAAGAAAAATATCCTATAGAAACACCAAATTTGCCAGCTTCCCAGAAATCAATCGAACGGAACCAATTCATAAAAAATATTTTTGAAAAAGAATCGACTGTTATCGAATATAAATAAACTGCTATGTAAATTTTTTTGGTTTTTGGTGCGGCAAAGTCAACCGGTGTCAAAAATATGCCAATAATATATCGGAGATTGGGAAATGATACTGAAACTGGTGTACATTAGTACATTTGTAGAGCCAAGGAAGATGTAATGAGACTCTACAGTGATTAGGAAAAGTTAATTAACAGTTAAATTTTACCACGTTTCCTGAAAACATTTTTAAAGATCCAGGGAGAGTCTGGAAAATTTAACCCTTCATTGCCGAGTGTATCCGATCGGATACGATTTTGATTTGCTAAAGACTTCACAAAAAGAAAGAAACGAATGAGTGTTCATTATTCATACAAAGAGTGTGTCTGTAAATAGATCACATAGAAAAGATATACGGTTTGAAAGAGGAATGAATGTGCTACCGAATGGTATGTAACACTTAAGAAAAACACCGCTTTAGATTAATAAAAATTGACTTTGAAAACACCGACAATAATTTCCGGCCAAACCAATAATTTTTTGTAATTGATAATGGCACAGCACAATTTTTTCAACTTGGAAATTTTTGACCAAAAAGTGTCATTTTCTTAAACTTTTCAAAATAGTTTGATGAAAAATTGAAGAAAATTGTATGTTTTGGTCAAAAAAGGTAAAGTTGAAAAAATTGAATTGTGCCATTGTCAACTCGAAAAAAGATGACATATAATGAGTAATATCATATTTGTGATAAACATAGTGAAAAGAGCACCAAAAATAACGTTTTCATCAATATTTACTCTGTTGTAGTCGTATGGTCGCATAAGCGTGCCTCAGAAAACTATTAAAATGTCGAAAAAATTTTTGAAGCAAAAGCTCCCCTAGAAATATCAAATTTGCCAACTTCCCAGAAAAATCAATCGAACGGAATCAATTCCAAAAACATTTCTGAAAGAGAATCGGCTGGTATCGAATTTAAATAAATTTGACTGCTATGCAAATTTTATGGTTTTTGGTGGGCCAAAGTCAACTGGCCTCCAATATATGTATTGGAGAACGGGAACTTATAACGAAATTGGTGCGTCGTTGACGAATTTTATCGGAACAAGAAAAAATTTAATGGTTTTGTGGAAGTAAAATCCCCGTAAAAGCTTAATTTCACAAGAGTGACGACAAAACTGTTATTGAATTGGGGGCGTGGTCGAAGCAAATAGAAGGTTGCGTCTGTCAAGTTCCCTAACAGAACGGTTCCAGACTGAAAACAAAAGCAATAACAGGCAACATATTAATCCATATGTGCCTTATAAGGGTCGGAAATGTCGCATAACATCATTCCTAACGGTATAGACTATTCTAGATTTTAACATCTGAGCCGATTGATTCCCGAGTGAAGCTGGGGATGTCTGTGGCCTGAGCCCGGGTACATTCTCACTTAGCCAGATTGATAGAGCCATTTCTATATTTTTGTCTTATGATGTTTCTCATCAGGTCCCTAAAAAGGACATGGGCACCTATATACCCCCCTTGTAGTGACTAACCGAAAAATCACGAACTTTTCTCATTTGTGGCTTGCAGTATTTTTCCAAATTTTTCGTAGACCTTCAAGGAGGGTATAATTCGGTAGTCTCTAGCTTGATACAATCTAATGTCTCTCTAATCCTAACGGACCGGAACCGGCCGATTTCGTTCGAATAGTGAGAATCCGGATTAGAGAGGTTTATAGTGGGAATACTATATGGAAAATCCTTCCGACTCAAATTCGTTCGGATTAGAGCCATTAGAATGTAATCTTTTCCCCGATTTCGGTTCATTATGATGTAAAAGCCGAACAAGTAAAAAATTGTGCCTTCTCCGAAATTGTTCTTTTTTCTGATCTTCTTGACTATGTTGCAAATTTTCGTAGAATCAAATTTTGTCCGTTTTTGAAATAGTCGCTAATTTAAAATTTCAGATGGCCAAATATTTCAGGAAGGATTGTATTTTCGTTCTATTATGCACACTTCTGCATTTAACAGTAGTTGATTCTGCTATAGGTCACGATTGTGTCGGCATGGGAGATCCGGTCGCATTGTGTATGTACTATATTATAAAAAATATGTCTTCCAGAGCGCATACTTAAAAATACGTTTGCTTAAAAAATTCGCAATTCTTCCGGCTTTTTATGTTTAAAGAAATTTAAAAAATTTCAACAGGAAATTTTTTATAAAACAGCTAACAAAATATAAAAATAAGTTTCAAGTATAAATTCTCTGTATAGTATATGTCGGCTATATTCTCATATATATTTAGCATGTCATCCGGCATCCGGGAGGATTGGATTCAGCGCGTGCATTGAAAATGGCAACTTGTGCCCAACTGGAATGTATCCTAGAGCGCCTTGTTGCAGTGAGTTATTAATTCATTTCCGCGCACGGAATCCAGGGGAGAACACTTTAAAAATCCTGAAATGAGTTTCTTCTGAGTATTCCTTGGGTTCACTAAAAACAGAAAACTTACAATATATAAGATTATTTCCAGGAGCGACGTGTTCAGAAGGCCGCGTACCTGCAAGAATATGTAATAGGTTTGAACAAGTAATAAAAATCATATGTAATGTTTTAGCCTGTGATCAACTCTCTGGAACAACGACGGCGCTTTGCATTGAGAGCGGCGGAGAATGTCCAAGTGGGATGTTTGTCGGTGCCGGAATGTTCTCTGGAGCCATTTGCTGCAGTCAGTTTTGATGTTTTGTTCTTAAACTTTCAATTTCATTCAAAACCATTGAAATGATTTGAGAAAAAAATTTTTAGCTCTGAATTTAAAATATCCTGGCGAGATGGCTAATTTTGGGCATTTTTTTGTCATTTAAACTTAAACCTACGGCTTGGGGGGCAAACATCCTAAAGCTAGTCTTGGATCTAACCCCTAAGGGTATACTTAGATCATAGGGATGGAAAAGGACCAAATTTAGCCACCTCTTATTCGGTGATATCCCACAGTGAATGTTTCCAAACATCAATCGGAAACATTGACTTTGCAAACTTTAACCCTGTTTTTACAAAGAAATCCAAGTACTGTAAGAAAATGAAATTTTGTTGAAAGCGCGACTCTAGAGCAGATTTCTATTTTTTCAAATTAAAAACGCAATAAAAAAGAATAAACATTGCGTATAATTTAGTGCCAAATACCGCAACATCATCGCCCTGTTCCGCGACAGCCACATCGCAAGCATCTACGGTTTCCTCCACTGTAACAGTAACCACTCCAGGTACTACTAATGGCACTACCAGGACCACACCCACTGTAACATCAGGCACAACAACTTCGAGAGCCAGTTCTACCCGACCAAATTCCTCTCCAACGACGAGAACGAGCCAAACCACCGGTACCACAAGGACCGCTTCGTCTTCCACAACGCCCAGAAGCACTTCAATAAGTGCTACAACCGGAACATTAGCCACAAACTTCACAAATCGAGGCACACAGGCCACTTTAACTTCGAGAACTACGCCGTCTACGCCGACCGTCCGAACTACAGGTTCAAGTAGAGCAAGTGCAGGCACTAACAGGACCTCATCCAGCACAGGTGAATCATTTTCAGCCATTTTCCCGGTTTGGAGCCAGAAAACAAGAGTTTCTTTATCAAGTTAAAAAAGGCGTTTATCCGAACACGTTGGCACTTGCAAAAGCGCCACGGCATTAAAAGGGCTTTAAAAACAGTAGAGCGGAGCTCCGACTGAGGAACCATGTCCGAACCCGATTTTGGAGCTACGGTTGGTGGTTTTTTCAAAAGTACAAATTTGTTTATAACAATTAACCGGTTTTCTCTACTGTGACAGGTACCACTCTACGTCCGACCAATGGCACTACCAGGACCACAGCTACTCTAACAACAGTCAGAACAACTTCTAGAACAAGTTCTACCCAATCAAATTCTTCAGCTCAAACCACAAGAACGAGCCAAGGCACCGGTACGACAATGACCGCTTCTCTTCCCAGCACGCCCAGAAGCACTTCCGTGAGTGCCACAACCAGAACGGTACTCACAAGTTCCACAAGACGAGGGCCTCAGACCACTTTAACTTCGAGAACTACGCCGACTGTTCGAACTACAGGTTCAACAGGCACTACCAGGACTACACCTACGGTAATAACAACCAGAACAACTTCTAGAACAGGTTCTACCCAATCCAATTCTTCTGCGCAAACCACAAGAACGAGCCAAAGCACCGGTACGACAAGGACCGCTTCTCTTCCCACCACGCCCAGAAGCACTTCCGTGAGTGCCACAACCAGAACAGTACCCACAAGTCGAAGGCCTCAGACCACTTTAACTTCGAGAACTACGCCGACCGTCCGAACTACAGGTTCAACCGGCACTACTAGGACGACACCAACGGTGACAACAGCTAGAGCAACGTCTTCAGGGTCCACCAGAGCCTTAACTTCAACAGCTACACTGACTACTCTGACTGTCCGAACTTCAGGTACAAGTAGAGCAAGTGCGGGGACTACCAGGACCTCTTCCAGCAGTGGTAAATAATTTTTAGCCATTTCAAAAACAAAAGTGTATATTTCGCGCATTTTTTAAGTCGAAGCTTTTATCCGAACACATTGACACTTGCAAAAGCGCCAATGGCATTGAAAGAGCTATTATAAAGATGAAGGGATCGTATCCGGGAGGTCGTAGCTGGACCCATTTTGGGCCACAGTTGAAAACTTCACCATGTTTCCGTATCTTTTTACTCAAAGGATAATAATTCTCGAATTTTCTAATCGGAAGTTTCGCAATTTTCGTCGGTTGCTATATCAAAACTTATATGCGATAGCTTTCTAGAACATTTGAGCATCTTTTATATTCTTTCTAAAATGTTCCAAAGGCTAAGATAGTCTTAATGACGATAATCACTCATCACAACAACCATGATGGCACATCCGAAAAGGATTCTAAGAGATGCTAGAAGGTTATAAAAAGCTATCTCATGTGTGAGAGGATCATCATCATCATATATGAGAGGATACCATTCGAAACAAGTGACGAAACTTTCGATTGTAAAACTCGAGAACTGCAAAATGTTGCCAAGTTTCCAAAGGAAGTATAACCTCGTTTTAGGTCCACTGAGTCCTTATCAGAAGAGTCAGGCACTCGCAGCCACTGCGGGAGAAACAATGAACAATACGGCATCGAAATCGCTCGCTAAGATTACTGCAGCCGCAGGCGGTCTGCCTAAAAACGACGCTATTGTGAGTGATGCAAGCGCAAAGATTGCTGCAGCCCAAAAGACCGCGCAAGATGCAATGGACTCGGCATTAGCCATTGCCAAGGCAGCGTACGACGCAGCTGGTGCCGATCAAACTGCGATCAATGCCGCGAGCGCTGGGGCTGAAACGGCGATCAACGCCGCGCAAGCCGCTGCAGCGACAACCATTAATGCTGCGACAGATGCCGCCACAACTGCGATTCAAGCGAATTGAACTTGATCGATTAGACCACACATGCAATTGAATGGTCTTAATATATTTATTTAAGTTTGTTTTACTTATTACGTGAAAGTGCCTTCAGCATATGGAATGTTTACTATATGTAAGTAACTTCAGTTATGGGCTTTATCGCAATTTGACATAACAAAAATGCGTGAAGTAAACATTTTTGAAAAATCCGACGCATATAAGCACTTACCTACTATTAGAGATTACGAGCAAACCTTCAAATCTTGAAAACGCTTGAAAACTCTTCAACATAACGTGGCGGCTATTTGAATGTACATTTTGTCAATGAAAATAAATTATGACTATAAAATGTGTACTAAAATAAATTATATTCGTCATTTACTTTCATTGAAGATCTTGAAAACTATTGAAGAACCTATCTTTACCTACAACTAGGGATGTGCAATGATAACCTTTTCAACGAAGGGAGGTTGTCATGATAACTAGGGTGCGGATTTTCCGGACATGAAAAATGCCATTTCGGACATATTTCCGGACATGAGAAAAGCCATTTTCGGACACAAAATCGGACATTTCCGGACATTTTCGGACAAGTAAAATTGCGAAATCAATAGGGGGACCCTATTGATTTTTTTGGCAAAAATTTTTTTCCGAAATGATTTTTCAAACCATAGGGTGGTTGGTTTGGATGGTTTTTTTGGCCCATCCCATGGTTTTTTTGGCAAAAAATTCTAAAAAAGCATGTAGTCAAGCTGCCGGGGAAAAAGTTGTTGTGCCAGTGTTCGAATTTGAAGCATATGTGCTGTGCGTGTCAAAATAATATATTGGGAATTGTTTCGCGCCACTCTGATATTCTTCTCATACAAATTTTGGTGATGTGATTTTTTGGTAAATAACTCTGTCAGAAAACGCTCACTGGCCAAAGAGAGCAAGTCATCGAGTATCAACAAACACGGCTTATCACATTCCGACAGCATTTGATCTGAAGGTAGTCCGGAACATACTGTGATACCTTCCTGTTGTAATTGCACCACATGATTATCAAATTCACCGTAGCAGAATAGAACAGATGTCGGTGGTGGTGTTATCATCGAATCTCGGCATTTGAGAAGTTTCATCAGTAGTGTTGTCTTTCCACTTCCCGTCGGTCCGCTGAGAATCATACCAAATGGAGAGCGAAATTTTAGATCACTTTCAGTCATAAGAAGAGATTTGTTAGCAATACCACCAATCATTTTTTGCAGCACTAATGATCATGTATAAACACAGCCCACCCTTATATATCACAAATATGGTTTCAAGTGTTTTACTTGTGAGACATTTGTCATTTTGAAAAATGTTTTTTAATTTCTATTCAAACTGTCACCATTTGATTTATTACCCATCAGTTTTGATTAAATACATGTCACGAAGTAAAAGCTAAGCTCCGCCCACTGAAAATTTTTCGGCCCCAAACTGTCATTATTATTAAAATATCCATTAAAAACACCAATTGATATACTTACAATTCTGTTCAGTGTCTACTTCCCAAATTATAACTTCATTCGATTTTGTTTGGTACTTATGCGTTATCTGTTATGCAAAAGTCAAAATTTCAAAATAGCCTAGTCAGTGCCTTCAAAATGATTGTAAAAGTGATGAGTCATTGCTTCTATTCCTCTGTCTTACAAATTACAGCCACTATAAAGCAATGACTCATCACTTTTACAATCATTTTGAAGGCACTGACTAGGCTATTTTTAAATTTTGACTTTTGCATAACAGATAACGCATAAGTACCTTTTGTTTTACAACTACCTTTCGAATAATCACATTCATTCATATTAGCCAAAACATTAGTTGGAAATTTTTGTTCGTAATGTGAAAAACTTTTGTTTCAACCAATACACAATTTTCTTTCAAAAATCGCTTTGATTTGAAAAGACTAACGAATCTGTTTGGATATTCGATAGAAATTTTGTTGTTAGTATGATACGAATGTTCACCTTTTTTAAAGTACCAAATTCACAGTTTTTATTCTTTATTATTTCTTGACATTCGATTATCGAAATATCTATATCAAAGTGAAAAAACTACTGCGCGATACGTAAAAAATAATTGCATATTCGGAAACAGCGCATCGGAAAATCCCTAAAAATATACATTGGAGGAAATGTTTTGTGCTTGTGCTTGTGCACAAGCGTGTAGAAAAGCGATTGTGTTTGGTGTTATTTTAAAGCTTGTTTTGTCTCCTTTCATTTGGTATATTACTTCAAACTTCTGTTATTTCATCTTACAAAATACTGAAAATTTCACACGGAGTTTGCGACCACCTGGTATGAAAAGTTCGCAAATCTTCTGAATTTTTGGGAAAATGTGTTTTCCGTATAAATGCTCATATCTCGCCAATATTCAAACAAAAAATTATTCTGTAAAATGTGCTTTGTTCGCCTCGAATTAATGCAATAAGACAACCAAAGATTATGCAGTACAGTCGTCCCTCTCTAATCCGGCGCAATCCGTTTTGGCCAAAATGTGCCGGATTAGGGAGGGTGCCGGATTGGAGAGGGAATTTCTATACAAAAAAATCCGTTCCGGCCAAATGGTACCGGATTAGAGAGGGTGATCCCAAGAATGGGCAAAAATACACAAATTTTTTGCTGATTTTTGGTATACGGGTAGATCGCGTGATTCTAAGAGACGAAAAATGCTGGAAAATTGAATTTTTGGTGTGAAATTCAAGAATTTTCTTCGGCCGCCGCCAATGGCCACGGCCGGAAAAAAATTTTTGAAAATCAATAGGGGGTACCCTTTTGACACTTTTCGGGCCTGACCCCAAAATGTGCCGGATTAGAGAATTTATGCCGGATTAGAGAGGGAATTGCCATACAAAAAAATCCGTTTCGGCCGAAATGCGCCGGATTAGGGAGGGTGCCGGATTAGAGAGGGACGGATTAGAGAGTAACGACTGTATATGAACTTGTAGAGGGCGTTTTGCAAATGGTCTCTATTTACCATTTTTGGAACACTTGTTGGGAAAGTTGCCAACTAATGTCTAGGATGACATTTTCTAATGTTCTGCAACATTACGCCATTCAGTTTGCCGATTTTTGCCCAGTACAAAAATGTAAATTACAGAAAAGACTCAAAATAATATCACAAAATTCCATATAAGTTTTATGGTTATCGTTGGTATAAGAAAATTATTTGTCAGTAAGTTTGTTTATCTCAAAGCAGCAGTTGTTCATGTTTGTGGTGCTGTAATAGCCGGAGAAACTTGCTGGACACGACAGATTTTTATCCAGAACCCATTCGATTTTCTCGTCAATCGCCAAGAATAATAGAGAGAACAAACTGTAGCATTGAGGAAAACCAGAAAGTTTGTTAGCTGACTGACATAAACTGTAATCGAGAATCCGGCAATCTATAATTTGATTCATTTGGCGCTGAAATTCAATTGCCAAAACCCGGAAGACTGATTAGTTGTCATAGCAAAAAATTTTGAGCTCTAGGGAAAATATTATATTTTTATGTTCCTTCTGTCTTTCTAAGGCCGTTCTGGACATCTTTGCATTTTATACTTCTTTGATTTGGTACCAACTGTCAATTTTTCTGGAAAAAAGCCACTTTTTGGCCAAAAAATTACATTACACTCACATTTTTTGAACCAAAGCATCTGATTTTTTGCTCCCGGGGTTTTCAGGTGTGCTTATCACGAATCTGACGTCTGGTTTGGAATCCATTCTCACGAGATCATGTTATTCTCACAAGGTCTCTCACGAGGTCATTTTTCACCTGGGGAATTTTGGCCATGCTGATCACGTATATGTGCTTAAGTTTGGCTTCTCGGCCCCGACGTAAACTTAAGTCCATAGGACGGCGCGGCGGGTAGCCGCCCCGCGCGGTTATAGAATAATTGTGTACTTTATGAGGCCCCTAGGACTCGGCGTAGGCCGCGGCGAGTTATGGTTCATACCTGAAAAGTATTCCTTAACTTATTCAGCTGCCATTTTAGAATATTTTGGATCATCTGAAAAGCGCGGCAATTTGAATTGGGTTTTCGGGGTCTTGGCCATTTTGGACGGAATTCTCTGTTTTTGGCTTTATAGATACAGTTTTAGCATGTACTGTGATTGTTTTGGAGTATACTACTTTTAGAGTAGTATACAGGGTGGCGCAATTTTTTTTCACGTACTTGTTTTCCGATCATTGATACATTTTTCCAATCATGTTCGGCCGATTTTTTCACACAATAAACTAGACACTTGGGCAATTTTTCTGACACTAAACACACTATATCAGCTTTTTTTAAAGAGCAAAAAATGCATTTTTATGAAAAAAAATTTTTTTGAGAAAATAAAAATTTACATATTGGCAATTTTCAGTGCATTTTTGAGCTACCTGATAGCGATATTTTGCACATGGGGGTTTTCAGATGTGCTGATTCCGAATCTGTAATCAGATTTTGGACGAAATTTGAAATTTTGGCGTATTTTTGGCATTCCGCAAAAACACTCCTTTTTGCCAAAAATAGTCAAAAAGTCACATTTTTGTGGTGATATTGAAAACCTGATTGCATATTTGGAATCAGCGCAAAAAGTTACCCTAGAAACGATATTTGAAGAAAAAAATTCCTTGAATTATCAAAAAATCAATTTTTTTACCATCCCGGGCAAAAATTGATTTTTTGATAATCCATAGAATTTTTTTCCTCCAAATAGCGTTTCTAGGGTAACTTTTTGCGCTGATTCCAAATCTGTAATCAGTTTTTCAATATCGCTCGAAAACACATCATTTTTGGCAAAAACGAGTGTTTTTACAGAATGCCAAAAATACGCCAAAATTTAAAATTTCGTCCAAAATCTGATTACAGATTCGGAATCAGCACATCCGAAAACCCCCATGTGCAAAATATCGCTATCAGATAGCTCAAAAAATGCACTGAAAATTGCCAATATGTAAATTTTTATTTTCACAAAAAAATTTTTTTTCATAAAAATGCATTTTTTGCTCTTTAAAAAAAGCTGCTACGGTGTGTTTAGTGTCAGAAAAATTGCCCAAGTGTCTAGTTTATTATGTGAAAAAATCAGCCGAACATGATTGGAAAAATGTATCAATGATCGGAAAACAAGTACGTGAAAAAAAATTGCGCCACCCTGTAGTTTGGAGTAGACTACTTTTGGCCAAAATGGCCAAGATCCCGAAAGCTACGCAGAACAAGTCAAGGAATACTTTTCAGATATGACCCATCCTAGTAAATAATATGGCTCAGAATGACGACACATAGTTCCATAACCTTGTTTTTTACTTACCGAAATGAATATACTACTCGCAAACATCGGAACAACATCCAAAAATATGTCCATAGTTATAGTAAATTTTACGACGTCATTTTTCTGTAATTATTAACGCTAGCATTACAATGTTTTAAGTTAAAATATAAAGAGTGTGTTATTGTAGTCTCACTATCAGTAGCTAAAAGAGAAAAAGTATGCTAAAATGGTGCAATTTTTTCAATTATTAAATAAATGTTTCTTGTTTAATTTTTTGCATAATAAACTAGACAATTTGGGATTTTTTGACATAAAGTAAAAGTTTGCATTTTTGCGACAATTATTACAATAATTGAAAAACAAATAGGTGAAATAAATTGCGTCACCCTAAGTTAAAAACCATACCAGCTTTTCGTTATTCCATGTCATTGCATAAATTAAATAACAACTTCCTAATATATTCAATCCACCTATGCAAACTTTTGCATAACTAGGCACAAGTAAGTGGTACTTGAGTAATACGCATGCTAGTTGTTGACAATTGTGCGCTAAATTAAATTCGGATTCCTAGAAAAAAGTTACCCTAAATAGGTACCTTTAAAAAATAAGCACCCCTAAGAATGCACTTCCCAAAATTCCCATGGGACGCCAGACAACTTACTATAAGGATTGACAACTTGCTTCGGAATTATACTCGACTCTACTGACTTTTGCGCAGAACTTAGTCGTGTTTTTCGTTCTGAATACAACCAACACTTTTCAACTTCAATTTCCGCATAGAACACTTATGAATACAGTCTTCCTCTCTAATCCGTCCCTCTCCAATCCGGCACCCTCCCTAATCCGGCGCATTTCGGTCGAAACGGATTTTTTTGTATGGCAGTTCCCTCTCTAATCCGGCACATTTTGGGGGTCAGGCCTCAAAAGTGTTAAAAGGGTACCCCCTATTGATTTCCAAAAATTTTTTTTCGGCCGCCGCCATTGGCGGCAGCCGGAAAAAATTTTTTAATTTCACACTAAAAATTCATTTTTTAAGCGAAATTTTTATCTAAATTTCAAATTTTTTCAAAATTTCGCAGACATTTGTGTGTATTTTTGACCATATTTGCATTATTTTTGATTTTCATCCTCTCTTACTTCTCCGCTCCGGCCAAATGGTGCCGGATTAGAGGCGTATTTATACGTAACTTTGGAGTAATTTTTGGCCAATTTTTTGTCTCTAAACTCAAATCTGATATTGATCTTATATAGTCAACTTTTTGTTATGAATCAGGATATGTAATTTGTTTTTGCATTTTACCTCAAAAAAAATTTACTCTCGAAAAATTCAAGTGAAATTAAAAAAATTTGAAATTTTTAAGACTAAACGTAAAAACTAACTTCAGATTCGTGCTCAGCGCGTTGAAATTGACCAGACAAAATGGTTTTAGGCTCTGAAATTTTTCGAGACTTTTTTGACCCCTAGAGGGGGTATCAAGGATTTGATGGTTTTTGAAAAAAGAAAAAATACGCATCTACTCATTTCTACTCGTATACCAAAAATCAGCAAAGTCCCACGGTCGGGCATTGAAGGGTTAACTAAAACAAAATTCCCAAAAAATTAAAAATTTGGCAAAATCCAAAATGGAAATTTTTTAAGTTAAAATGGGACCCAAATAGAACGCTTATTCACGACTTAAATAGTCGATCTAGCTATTCATATTATTCATACTAAAAAATTGTGTATTTTTGCCCATTCTTGGGATCACCCTCTCTAATCCGGCACCATTTGGCCGGAACGGATTTTTTTGTATAGAAATTCCCTCTCTAATCCGGCCCTCTCCAATCCGGCACCCTCCCTAATCCGGCACATTTTGGCCAAAACGGATCACGCCGGATTAGAGAGGGACGACTGTATATAAAATGCTTAAAAACACATAAAACTCGAAAATGGCAAAACACATTTATTAAGGGGTGTTTATATAAACCAACCTTATATATATTATATAAACCTTATATATATATTATATAAACCAACTACCTCTCTAGAAGATGCTTACTTCAGGAGGCTGTTATAATGGGGATTTTTATACAATAGAAAAACGGTAGTTTGCCTAAAATTAGTTCTGCCTAGGTAGTTCTATCTACAACAAACCCCTTTCAACAGAAATTTCTTTAAATTAGGTTTCAATCAATTAATAGACAAAAAATCACAGAAGTCTCTGTGTTTCAATATCAAACAAAGACGAACTTTTTTCAACATCCAGCGGAATTTCTCTAAGCAGATAAAAGGCGGCGAATATAGTCCACAATATAAGGCATGTTAGTGTAAGCCATGGAAACCATTTTTTTATACGAGAGTTGTAGTGAATTGGAAAGGTTAACGCCAAGCATCTTTCAAGAGTTAGCAATAATGCAGACAACGGAGACAGATATCCATGAATTAGCGATCCGAGACCGAACCAGAGGTGAGCGTAAGGATCGTAATTTCTGCCACCTTAAACGATATTTGTGAAAGAACGGTTAGAATTTAATATATTTTAATGCACTCATAATTATGTCTGTCTAAATATTTATAATAGCGTTCGATCTTATATCATCTCAGTATTAATTGCTATTATCCACAAGTTTTTCCGGCCACCGTTTGAATTCGCGGGTTGTTAGAGCAGGCGCAGTAGTGGATAAGCGTGCCTTGGCATGCAGGCTAAGAGGCTATATAAGGCATTTCGAGACAATATGATGGCACCCTTGGCGAGTAAATCGACCCCGCTGAACCCAAATCCGGGATCAGATTTGAACTTTGATCTTTGATTTTTGAACTTTTCTTTTCAAATTATGAAAAAATTCCAATTTTAAACGAAAAAGTTCGAAAATCAAAGTTCAAATCTGATCCCGGTTTTGGGTTCAGCGGGGTCGATTTACTCTCCAAGGGTTTCATCATATTGTCTCAAAATGCCTTAAAAAGCCTCTTAGCCTACATGCCAAGGCACCATTCTCCACTACTGCGCCTTCTCTAACAACCCGAAGCGATTGGTATATCACACGCCCGGATCCGAGCGGCGCAGCGAAAGTTTCCTTTGTAAAACCCCCAAAAATACTGACAAATGACGTTTTTTCAATTTCATGGCAGAACCACCCCAATTCTGACATTGACAACCCCGCCCCTAAAATCATGGGTTTTGGGGGTTCGCGCGAGTTTGGGGTCCGGGAGTGTCGAAAAGCGGGAGAATTCTGCTCGTCTAGCACGGAGAAAGTGCGCCTTAATAAAACACCTTAATAAACTGCTTCAAAGACCTGCAATGGCTTACAAGGCCGTTGAAGTATTCTGCTACCATGCCAAATATCCCTTACTATGAACACTCACTTGGTTTTCCGCCTTTGAAGTACTAAATGTGGTAATTTCGAATCCGCAATTTGTTTTTAATATCGCAAAAATAAAATTCAATTTTTTAGCCAAAAAGACTAATTTTGTACCAAAATTTTTGGCAAATATATTTGGTATCGTTGGATATCCCTCTCTGCGTTGGTTTATTTTTATTCGCTTGGTCTTTGATGTCTTTGTTTCAACAAGAAGGGAAAACGCCGCGAGGTTTTCGGGATTTCCGGAAGTCATATCTTCGGATAGGAACATGAGTGCAGGGTGGGACCGGTACCAATCTTCTTGCCTCGCCGAGAGGAAGAGATTGAACTATCACACGGGATCCCCAAATTTCAAATTTTTTGGCGCAAATTCGAATTTTTATTACAAATTTTGCTATTTTTTACAAAATTTTGTCAAAAAATTGAAAAATTTGCTAAAAATTGACGAAAAATCGATCACAAATCCAAAAAATTCAAATTTTTTGCCAAAAATTTTTGGCGCCGATTCAAAATTGGTTTAAATTTTCAAACATTTTCCCAAATTTTGGCAAAAAGTCCCAAAAATTTTTCCCCGCGCCTTCGGCGCGGCCACGAAATTTTAATTCCCCCCTCAAATAAATACCCTCCCTCAAATAATCTCCCTTTAGAACCTAACGAAATAATAATTCCCCCGGGGGATTAATTAGAGGATTTACGGTATATCCTGCGAAATAGGTTAGAGTGGACAAATAGGGTACATGGACGGTCATTTTATAGATGACTTTTGAACTGGATCCATGTCAACATTCTTGTTTGTGAATCCCTCTTCGTGTCTTTTTCTGCCTAACTTACTTCGAAGAAGGAGTGCCGCAAACTAGCAATCAATTGGCCTGTACAACAAACAAAGAGAGGCACTGGGAAATAACCAAAAATTTGGGAAAGTGAACCAACGCTGCTGTGCAATGCCGTATTCAAAATCACTGATAAGATCTTTTTGCACGATTTCCTGTCGCCACTTGGTAAATTGCAGTACAGTCGAACTTCGATAAGCCGACACCCTCTATAAGCCGACAGTTTTGCCCGGTCGCGGCCAAAATATAAGGATTTCCATACAAAATGAACCTCCATAAACCGACATCGAACCTCCATAAGCCGGCACCTCCGGGAGGGTCGGAAGAAAAAAAGCATAGGGGGTACCACATGAAATTTTTTTCCGGCGCCGGAGAAAATTTTGAAGATTTTCCTTCAAATTGTCAAAATTTTTCGTTAATTATACTCCACATTTCAAAAGATTCGTCACTAATTTCCGGTCATTTCTTTTCTCTTCGCTCATTTTTTTACCTTTTCAGCCTATTTTCTTCTTATTTTTTTATATTTACTCGGAATTTCACTGGTGTTCTAAATTTTTGAACCAAAAATTTATTTATTAATTTTCCTCTCAAAAATTGGTCCATATTCAGTTTTTCACATAGAACACGAAAATCGAGCTTATTTTGGTCGGAAACACGAAAAATATCCCTTTTCAAAAATCCGAATTCAAATTCGCACTCCTTAGCGAGGCCCTTGGCAGTCCATTTTTAAAGGCTGGTTATAATAATCGAGGTAAAAATCAGGTAAATTTAAGGTAAAATAGTGTAATTTTAATGCATAAATGTACAAGAGGTCCAAAACAGCATAAAAACACAAACAATGGCATTTTTGGGCCATTTTTTCCTTTGGAAAAAGTCGAACCTCTATAAACCGACAACCTCTATAAGCCGACACCCTGAGCCGGTCCCTATGGGTGTCGGCTTAATGTGTTCGACTGTAATTTAATTTCAATGATTTTTAGGGATCAGATGGATCATAACTATCAACCGTTGTCGAAGTATTATTACTTGACGAAACCGGCGTCTTCCCTCACTGAAAAGAGTCGAGTGACATTGAAATCTTGCGATTAAAAAGTTTTATTTTTATATACGGAGTTCACAATGAAAATACAAGACTTACAGACCAAAGAACACGGATCCGAAAATTTTGGGATTCTTGCAAACGGTCGGCGAGACATATCGATTGCTTATCAAAATGTTTTGAATACGTTTAGTAACAACTAACCTTCTGCAGACCAGTAGGCGATCAAATACACATAATAAGGTGTGGCGAAAATCGCTCCAAATCCGCGACTGGCCAAAAATATGAAAACGAATTCGAAATACGGTTCAAATTTGTAGATTTTTTGTCATACTTCGAACAATAAATAACGTGAAGAATATCGTCGTGACGTGACACAGTGCAATTACAACATCAAATACTAGGTTTAAATATTTGATGTATTCCAATTCAGAAGGTATTTGGCTTGACGAATTCATCGCTAGTATTGTTTGAAAATTTGAAAGTGGGAGACTTCGTGTTTAAGACTTGAGGTGTAAGCTATCTCTGGGAGAAAATAATTGTGTCAGAGGTATCTGAAAACTTGTGTAGTGGAAAGCAGATGGTCGCTATGTTTTGCTTATGAAGAACTATTTCTCGTTATTCCGCTACAAAACTAGAAAATAGCCATCTTAAGACTTGCGGGGAGATAATAATTACGCGAAAAGCAAATGGTCGCTATAACACGCTTATTATGAAAAACTATTTCTCATTCGTTCGCTATACGCAAAACATTTCTTCTCATCAAATATTGTACTAACGCCGTCTAACATTTGTATTCTCATTAGTATATTGCAGGTGCACTGTTGCGACAGTGCACCACTTCGCCAGCTTACACAGGAACTTCTTCAGTCAAGCTTATGAAGAAAAACAATTACGGGGAAAATAAGTATGTCAGAGGTGTCTGAAAATTTGTTATAATTTGTGAAGCGTAAAGTATATAAGTCTATTGCTATAACCCGCTTATGAAGAAATATTTATCAATCTGCTAGGAGAAAAAAGTATAATTTCTCGCTAATATTGCACTATTAACCGCAATAACGAAGAACAAAGCAGTGACATTATACTAATGAGAATACAAATGCTTCCGAACCTGAACTTATTTTTTACCTATCGCTTCACAAATTTTCAGACACCTCTGACATATTTACTTTCCCCGTAATTCTTTTCTAAAATCCGGATGGTGATGCCTGCTAATAAGCTGTCGTAGAAGAAAATTTTGAGCTCTACCGGAATATTAGAAAAAGTTAAGAAAAGAATATTTTATATATTCCAAAATGAGAGTACACTTTGTCGTCCGGTAGTGACGAATGATTTACATATTGTAAAACTAGCCGCTTTGGACTCCCTACGAGAGTCTGATTAAAAATTTTGCTTAACTGTATAACTATACCTGCTATAAGTTCCCTCAGATTCCAAGGGGAGGGTTGGGCGCTCCGTCCCAGACCACAGGACTGGCTCATCGCCTTCGGCGCTTCGCAATATCTGGCCTGGTGAAAATCACGACCTCGTGAGAGCAAATAACGAATCTGACGTCAGATTTGGGTCTAGCACCATGAAAAACCCCGGATTAGCCCTTTAGATGCAAAATGGTTTATTTAAGCCTTTTTGGTCACTTTTTGGCAAAGAATGACCATTTTTTGGCCTAAAATTGACATGTCGGGCATTGGATCAATTTTTTATATGTTCCACAGGCCCATTAGGACATTTTAAGAAAAGAAACCGAAAAAACGAGCATTTGCATTCCTCATTAGTATATTGTCGCTGCTTTGTTCTTTGTTAGACGATGTTAGCGCAATATTAGATTATTATACGTTTTCTAATAACGGTTGATAAATATTTCTTCATATATATAGACTTATTTACTTTACGCTTCACAAATTTTCACACACCTCTGACATACTTATTTTCCCCCTAAATGTTTTTCTTCATAAGCTCGACTGAAGAAATTGCTGTATAATCTGCAGAAGTAGACAGTATAAGTACAATATTAGATAAGAAGAAATATTATGCTTATAGCGGATCAATGAGCAACATTCATATGATTCATAATGTATTCAGGCAGAATGTTTTTTGATTTATTTTAGCCTTATTTTGAGATGGCTTTGTACTAGAGTTCCGGTTATATCTGTAGAACCAGAAGTGAAGCGACAATATACAAATTTGTGCACGAACTTATATTACAACACAATAATATTGTCCTAGCGCCGTCTAACAATTCTCATTAGTGTATTGTCGCTTCACTTCTGGTTCTGCAGATAAAACTGGAACTTTATATACAACGGGGTCTCAAAATAAGGGTAAAACAAATCAAAAAACATTCTGCCTGAATACATTATGAATCATATGAATGTTGCTCATTGATCCGCTATAAGCATAATATTTCTTCTTATCTAATATTGTACTTATACTGTCTACTTCTGCAGATTATACAGCAATTTCTTCAGTCGGGCTTATGAAGAAAAACATTTAGGGGGAAAATAAGTATGTCAGAGGTGTGTGAAAATTTGTGAAGCGTAAAGTAAATAAGTCTATATATATGAAGAAATATTTATCAACCGTTATTAGAAAACGTATAATAATCTAATATTGCGCTAACACCGTCTAACAAAGAACAAAGCAGCGACAATATACTAATGAGGAATGCAAATGCTCCCTACAACATCTGGAAACAAGGATTTTCCAAATACATTTTATGCGTCAACTTACTGCTTTACGCCCTTTCTTCGGATATTATACTTATTCCAAAGCTTAAGATTTTATACTATAAACACTAGCCGAGCAGAGCTCGGCTAGCTGTCGGGAGTCTATATTCGTGGTTTAGATTGAATTCGGTGGTTAATAAATTTTAATTGGGTGAATATGAATAACAGTTTTGGTATTCGCTACGCGAAAAGAACTCGGCCATCGGCCGTCTAGAAAACGGTATAGATTTTACAGGGAATAATACGGCTCCAACGCACGCTCAAAATGGCTTATATAAGCCATTTTAAGCTAAATGCCCTCAGGCCAAATATCTCCATCGTGTGTGGTCCGATCTCAAAAATTTCAGTGCCATTCGTTTTGTCTCACCGAGAGCTAACGTTTGACACCTCACTCGCCTCTGGAGGTGGTCAGGAACGCCAGATCTCGACAAATGCCCTCAGGCCAAAAATCAGCGACGTGTGTGGTCCGATCTCGAATCTGACACCGGATTCGGATTCAGGACCCTCGAAAACCCCCTGCGCAAAAAATCAGAACCGGAAACGCTTTCTTTTAGAAAATTTTATATGTACCCAAAAAAGGGTCATTTTTCATGCCCTCAGGGGCCATAACTTCGATTTCCGTCGTTAGATCTCGAAAATTTCAATTTTCCCCACCCAGGCTCATCGAGAGGAAGCGATTGAGCTATCACACGCCTCTGGGCGCTTGCTGGATATTTCTAAACAATTGGGGTCGGACGGACGGACACGAAAAAAGGGGCGTGGCCTCGACTTTGAGGGGGTAAAAACAGGGGGTACAACATGCGAATTTCAAAAAATTTTTTTTCGGGCATGTTTTCTCACCGAATGAGAGCCCCTTAGCATGAATTCAATACCCCAGGTGAAAAGTCCGACCTCAGCCCTTGCAACTTTCTATGGGGGGGGACTAGTATGTAGTGGTTGTATAGCAAAAAACACCAAGGGTGGACGCGGACCGACTTTTTACCCGGTCCGGACCGGACCGGGCACGAGGTCGGTCCGGTCCGGACCAGGCAAGGGGTCGGTCCGGTCCGGACCGCGGACCGGAAGTAAATTTTTCTCAAAAAATCTGAAAAAATTTTCCGAGGTCAAATTTCTTAAAAATTGTAGTTTTTATTAGTTTTCGGCATTTTAAGCTTAATTAGAACATTTTTGCAGTCTTAGTCTTAATTTGCAAGTTGTAGAACTTTAGATGTTTTCCTTGAATTTTTGCCAATTTGTCATAAAAAGTCACATTTTCTGGTGAAATTGTGATAATTTTTCAAAATTAGCGTAAAGTGTAAATGCCTCAAATATTCAGAAGTCTCAAATATTCAATAGGTGCAATATGTCATCTCTAAGATACAATGTAAAGATCGTGAAGTTTTTAATATGTGGGGTTGGAGATGAAAATTTTCAGTGTTGAGGTAATGTTTAATATATAATTTCGATAATTTTTTTTCGAAAATTTCTCAAAAATTTGCACCAAATTAGGCACCTTTTAAAAAATTTTTCGTCGTGCCCGGTCCGGTCCGAAAACGGACCGGACCGGGGGGGGGGGGGGCGGTCCGGTCCGGTCCGGACCGGCTCAGGGGTCGGTCCGGTCCGGTCCGGACCGGACCGGTCCGGTCCGCTCGTCCACCCCTGAAAAACACTAATAGCTAAAAGTTTTAGAAAACCGATTTTTACCCATGTGGGGGATGATAATCGAAAAATGGTGAAAATTTTTCCTAAATGAAAATATGTTTCTCGGTTTGTATTCGACTCACTGAACAATTTTGTGGTCGTCTGATAGGTTTTTCGATGAGTTACGGGCAAAAATGGCCAAAAAGTTACGAAAAAAATAAATTTTTAACAAATTTTCAAGGAAAAAGTTGATTTTTAAATTTGACTTGTCGAAAAAGGGGTGGTTGTATAGCTTTGATGCACCTAAAATTTGAAGTGTACAAAGGAAAGTTTTAAAAATCCAAAGACAGTCCGCCGGTTTTTATATGTTTCCCAGGTTATAACATGTGCTCTAACTTTGTGTGAAATCAATTTCAAAACTCCTTTTCAAAAATTGGACAAAACACCAAAATTTCAAGTGGTCGTATAGCTTTGACGCGCTGTAGTTCTCCGTAAGCGTGGCTTATGGATTTAACCACTGTAAGGGGGTCAGATTCGGTTTTTCTTTCAAGAGAACCAAGCCTAAACTTAAGCCTTTGCCTAAGCCTAGAGTTTCCCAATGCCATGACAGTAACAAAAAGAATGAATCTGTAACAGCAATAAGGGTTCCGTTGGACATATCTAATTTTTTCGAAATGGCGATTTTCCGTCGCTAGCCGATTTGGAGTCATCTCCGGCCGGAGTTTCTTGTAATGTGTATGCCATTTCTTGTAATGTGTATTTGTTTCGAAAGGGAAACCCCCTGTGGGAATCTGGAACAATAGTGAGGTTTTGAGGACTAAGAACTCTCGAATTAATACTGGAAAAACGCTCCTGGGTTCCTAGAAGGGTCACGTATTCAAAACAATTTTAATATTCAATGAGCCAAAGGTTAAAGGTAGTGTTTTTGTGGTTTATTGGTCCGTTATGGTGCAACTTAAAATAATTTAATTGCTGCTGAGCAGTTTTCAAAACATTCTAACGGTAATACTAAGCTGCAGTCAGTGTTTTAGAGGGAACGCCGAAGAACGGTTTTACTACTTAACTTAGCACAAGAGTGCCTATGAGTGTTATGTACCATATGATAGCCAAGACTTTTCTGTCTACAGCCATGCCCAAGTGTTATTTTTGCTTTGTAAATAAATATTAGATATTTGTGATTTCATGAAAAATTCCAAAATCACCAATTTTTTAGCTATTTTTATATCTTTTGTATGCCAAAAACTTAGGTATACTATTTCCAATTGTGCGATATTGTAGAGCAATCTCAGCTCTAATACATACCTTGTACGGAACATTTTCGTTTTATGGCTGCAGTGATATGACCATTTTAAGATATGACATCGCTCGAAAAATGGAAAATTTCGATTTTTTCGAATTTTTTGGTTTATGTTCTTACTTCAAGCGGTCATATCTCGCGGAATTTTAAACCAAAAGTTATTCTGTAAAAAATATGTTGTAGAGCTAGACCTTTCCTACAAAGGCCGCAATGCCATTGGTTTGTGCAGTGCCAAAAAGTAAAAAAATTTATCCGTGAAAGTTGCTAAAAATAACCAAAAATCAATTTTTTGGGTGTGCTTCATAAAGTAATAGTTTCATATTATGGTAAAGCATGCTATATATGGTTTGAAAGAGAAATGAATGGGCTACCGAACGGTATGTAACACTCAAGAAAAACATTGCTTTAGATGAATAAAAGATGACTTTAAAACAACGGCAAAGACTTAGTTGCCAAACCAATATTTCAACAATTAAATTTCACTCCATCTTGTAATACAAAAGGGGTATTTCGGTGCTATTGACCCCATACGAGAAGGGTTTCCGTAATGCACCAGCCGGCCCCACCCACACTACCACAGCATTATGTAATTTCTGGATGAAGCTTAACATGAGATGGATTTTGTCTATTATTTTAATCTAATTTTTAAACAGTTTTTTTCAAATTTCTTTACACTGCCTAATCCCTTCATTTACTTAAAGTGATCCTAAAGTGCACTTTAGTGATTATTTTTCTCGTACCGGTTGATACCAACATTCAATTGGCTAATTCTCAAAAATAACGTCATAATATTTACTTATCTTAACCATTTCCTGTAAAGCCGTTATCTTTCAAAAGGAGAGAGAAAAATAACCTTCCGTTTGGTTCTCAAAACTAAGCATTTTTTTGTAGCATGCATGAGAACTCATATATATAACTCACATATTCCGGGTTCCTAAAAGGGTCAAGAACTCGAAAATATTTTTATCTAATTAATTTCTTCAAATGAGCTTCAACAGCTTAAAGCATAACCGAAAGCATGCCTTTGGACTGTAGGCTCGGCCTCTGGCATTAATAGGCCATTAATCGCTTTGCGAATTAGTATTAGTAATCACAATAAAAAGTGAACTCGCAGCATTTGCCCCGGCGTGTGCATGTTTGAAGCGAAGAGGGATCTGTGACCTTTCAAAATCCGGGATTTTCCGGAAGCCGTATCTCCGGGATAGCTGACTTGGGAAACCTGAAATTTGGATAGTGGATTTGTCTCACCGAGAGCTACCGCTTAAGCTATTACTTGCTCAGAACGGAGGCCGGACGGTGGTACTTGCCCTTTTATGTGACCAAAGAAATCACTTAACTCACGTTTCACGTGAAAACATGTGAAATATTTTAGCGCCAATCGACTCAGCGTGGCCGTTTTAGGGGGTTCCCGCGAGACTGAGATCCGGGAGTGTGTATAATCGGAAGATATGTGTTGCTAAGTCTGAGGGGACATCAGTCTTCTCCTGCGCTTTAGGTAACACTAGGTCTACGCACGTGGGGATTCCCCCGGGGGATTTTGTATATTTCTTATAGTTTAATCACAGCGCTGTACTCTCTCATCCAATCCCCCGAAGAGAAAGCGTTGTAAAGCAGACATAAAACATGTCTTTGTCGACATACACAATGGCATACACAACCAAAATTTGATGTCTGTGCGAAAATGCTCTGTACAGAGAAGGCAATTTCATTTTTGCTATTCCAAAACAAACTCCTTTGTTCTAGAACACCGAACAAAATCAAATCGATTTGATTTTTCACAATTACACAAAGCGAATCCGCCGGGGGATTAGCCGGGGGATTGAGAGAGTATTTTTGTGCAGTAAAAGCGATAGAAAAATACAAAATCCCCTCCCCCTTTCCCCCACTTGCGTAGACATAGCATAAGATTGGATAATTTTAGCCCAGACTTAAACCTTAGTTCGTAGTGGTTAGGAACCAAAGTTTGTTTACCAAACTCATAATTCAATCGATCCAACTGTCCAGTGTTTCTGGAAGTTAGACCTTCTGCTCATCTGACTATTATTGGACACTACCATATTTAGATCTCTACTTATTTCCTCCATGAACAGAACCGCAAACAGCATGAATAGTTCCGAAAGCCAAATTGGAACAATTGTGAGCAACTCTCAGAACGTTATCATCATTATCTCCAGCATATTGGCCATAGTCCTTTTTTCTCACACTCTATATTTGTATATCATTCGTGAAGGCGCCGGTTTAAGAGTGAAAACGCTTTCAAAGTGCATGATCAGCTACATGGCATTCAACACCGTTACTTCCGCCGCTGCTATCCCCCGCTATACATTTTCACTTTTCAAGATTTCAACTCCTGTTTGGGCAGGAACACTCAGCGATGTGCATTTGGTTCTTGAGCCATTGACAGTCTTCTTTTTGGCATTGGATCGCTGCTTAACGGTCCAGTTTATGTGGAAAGCGAAGACTGAAACAGTGGTTTTTGTTTGCAACATTATTTGCAATATCGTGTGTATTTTGAGCATAGTTCTGCCGGCTGTTATGGTCAACTTGTTCAGTTTGCCACTTCCTAACGGTTGGTTATTATTGTAGTATCACAATAGCTCAATTTACAGGATATAAAATAAGCAAACGGTTAAAATATGAAATAGTCAATGAGCGAAATTCCACTTGATTCAGAACTATCTCCTCTAATTGAATTCCCTCCGATAGAGGCCCAATCTAGAGGTAAAAACAGAAATAGTATGGGTTAGAGAAAGGGCTGCTCCGATAGAAGGCCAATAGAGGGTACATTACAAAATATTGGTTTTTTGCGGCTCATCCTGGTAAATAAGTACAGTATACCGAATGTTCTAAAGAAGTGATGATTTATTTGAATCAGCCAATCAGAAGCGATCAATGTTTGCTTTTGGTGATTCAAATGTATTTGCGGTTTCAAATAAATAATCTCCATATCACTGAGCATCACTTCTTTAGAACATTCGATATATTATAGTTACTTACCATGATGAGCCATTAGAAGCACTGGTCTTCTATTAGAGGAAACATGGTACTTGTTCGTTCAGTTTTGTTGTAATGATTTTATCACCCAATTATTCTGAAAATGTAAATTAGACCAATTTTATACGAATTTTTTCAGCGATTTCTCGTATTTACATATTTTCACTCAAAATGGTTGCCGGGGTGCTCAATGCTTGTGCCTGTGCTTTTCTATGCTGGAAAGTGCGCGCTATCAAAAAGAGAAACATTGTGAGTTTTATTACTTAAAATAATGTCTCGAAATATGCCTCAAATTTCAGAGCAACACCATTGTTATTGTTTCTTGTGTGACTGAGCTGTTGTTGGAATTCTTTCCGAATCTCACAGCTGCCCTTATTTCGATAGTAAGTAATAATAATGAAACTCTAAACTTTCACTGAAATAGTATACTAAATACAAATTTTATGCCATTCAAATACTAAGTTTACTATTTCAGTGAAAATTTAGAGTTCATTTTGGAAACTACGATTCATCAGACTCTTTCGAAAGTGCTATTTTAAGTCCCATTTTAACCTTTTTTGACAATTACGGATTTTAAGGCTTTACTCGCTTTGGCAAAATCTAAATACCGCGATTAGTATTATCGGTTTTATTCTAATTATCCCCCTCCCGTCAAGACGGTCCGTAGCATTTATTTTTCTTAAAAATCTAGGAGTTTTAGCATCACATAATACATTTAATTTATATTTCAGATGGGCTACAGCTACATTTTCAGTTATACGGGCCCATACTCAAAGACGACTCAGTGCATAAATGTCATGATTTGTGCCGTTATTTATAGCAAAACTTTGCATGCCAAGCGACGCTCGATCACCAAAGTATCCGTAATAACGACTATAGTTCAGCCCGTACCCGGCACAGTATTATCGTCAACCAAGGAGAGTTGAACAGAAAAGGTTTGCTCTGCGAACAGAAAATGTTTGTGCTGCTTTGAATGCGGCACAAAGTTTATGCGCCCATTTGAATTTCTCAATCAGATAAGACGTGTTTGTCGATGGAAAACGATGAGAAAAAATTGTATTTTAAATTAGCGCCAAATATATTTTTAGCCCTACTTTGGGCGTTTGTATTCATTCTGTTCAACTCTCCTTGGCCGGGGATAATACGGGCTGAACTGGCCCCGCAATAACCAAATATTAATGATACTGTGCATTAGTCTTTGCTTTATTATGAGAAAAATAATCGATGTAAGGATATTAGAAAGTTTCTATCGATGCAATGTACCGCTTTTTCACTTAAGCGTTTCATCGAATTCCTCTGGTTCGATAAATCCGTTGCTGTTTACGTCCATTTTACGATATTCTTCCAGAGAGAATTTACCCAAATAAAGTTCGGTTTCAGCTGTGTCGATCTTTCCGTCTCGATTTTTGTCAATTTCATCGAAAAGGCTCAAAGCGTGTTCACGCGCAGATCGAAATATATCAGGAATAATTTTGACATGGATTTTTCTCTTAATTCAATCTACATTCCGCGAGATATTTTCGCTTGAAGTATGGCATAAACCGAAAAATTGATTTTTTTTCTCAATTTTTATGCTGTGTCACTCACTAAAATTGTCATATCTTAGCAACCACCAAAAGAAAAAATGTTCTGTAAAGGTGCTTATTACTACTCAAATTTCTCTACAATATTGCACAATTGGATATAGAATACCTAACACTAGATGTACGCACGTGGGAATCCCCCGGGGGATTTTGTATATTTCTTATAGTTTAATCACAGCGCTGTACTCTCTCATCCAATCCCCTGAAAAAAAAGCGTTGTGAAGCAGACATAAAACATGTCTTTGTCGACATACATAATGGCATACACAACCAAAATTTGATGTCTGTGCGAAAATGCTCTGTAAAGAGAAGGCAATTTCATTTTTGCTATTCCAAAACAAACTCCTTTGTTCTAGAACACCGAACAAAATCAAATCGATTTGATTTTTCACAATTACACAAAGCGAATCCGCCGGGGGATTGAGAGAGCGTTTTTGTGCAGTAAAAGCGATAGAAAAATACAAAATCCCCTCCCCCTTTCCCCCACTTGCGTACACGTAGCATAAGTTTTTTGCATACAAAAGATATAAAATACCTCGAAAATTGGTGACTTTGGAATGGCACACGTAATCACAAATATTTTTTAAAATGCAAAAATAAAACCTAGGCATGGCAGAAATGGTAGACAGAATAGTCTTGGCTATCATACGCACTGGCATATATACTCATTGGCATAGTCTTGGCTAACACTCATTGGCACCCTTGTGCTATGTGAGAAAAAATTAGATAAAACAAAACGGCAAAGACTTTCCGGACAAATCAATATATGTAGTAGAGATGGACCTGGTTATACAGCGGGTATATAGCCGGAATAACCATTTGTCCAACCTGAGATTTGGGAAGTAGGTTTGTCTCACTGAGAGCTTTCAAAAAACCAAATCACCTCCCCCAAACAGGGGCGCGACGGGGTACTTGCCCCTTAAAAATCCTCCTAATGGGGCAAGTATCCCAAGGGGCAAGTATCCACACCTTTGAGAACCCCGTGAAAACTTTCTGCAATGTAAAGAGGTTTTCATGAGAACTCATAGTATATCATGAGAATCACGTCTGTTGTCATATACGGACTTTAGTATGAAATGCAATCATCTGATTCGTAATTTTCATAGAGCAAACACCCTTTATCGGGTCCCTCTAAGTTGATAGGTGAAGCTGTTCCCCCCCCCCCAATAGAATAACCCACTTTTTGGGGGTCCCGGACCCCAAACTCGCGAGTACCACCCAAAAACCCATGATTTTAGGGGGGGTTATCAATGTCAGATTTGGGGTGGTCCCGCCACGAAAAGCGAGAAAACGCCATTTTTTCAGCTTTTGGGGGGTTTTTACAAAGGAAACTTTTCGGGATCAGCTCCTTTCTGGACGCACGATACGTCAAAATGCTCCCCGTAGAATTCTAAGAACGAATCTGCAAAAATTTTTTTGCGGCGATCTCAAAAGTGGCTTTTTTGGCCAAAAAAGTGCCAAAAATGCCACTTTTTTCGCTACAAAGGAAATTTTTCGGGATCAGCTCCTTTCTGGACGCACGATACGTCAAAATGCTCCCCGTAGAATTCTAAGAACGGATCTGCAAAAATTTTTTTGCGGCGATCTCAAAAAGTGGCTTTTTTGGCCAAAAACGTGCCAAAAATGGCACTTTTTGCGCTACAAAGGAAACTTTTCGGGATCAGCTCCTTTATGGACGCATGATACGTCAAAATGCTCCCCTTAGAATTCTAAGAACGGATCTGCAAAAATTTTTTTGCGGCGATCTCAAAAAGTGGCTTTTTTGGCCAAAAACGTGCCAAAAATGCCACTTTTTTCGCTACAAAGGAAATTTTTCGGGATCAGCTCCTTTCTGGACGCACGATACGTCAAAATGCTCCCCGTAGAATTCTAAGAACGAATCTGCAAAAATTATTTTGCGGCGATCTCAAAAAGTGGCGAATTCCGGGATTTATGGCTTCCGGAAATGCGGAAAATCCTGGATGACCAAGGGCGCCGCCAAGCGGCGAAGCCGCGGGGGCAGTCCTATGGATTTTAGCTATTATACAACAATCTATAACACCAATTGTATTATGTTTCAACGTTTTTTTCAACATTGCGGTCAAAGGCATTTTGCTCTATGAATGTTTCTAATCAAATGATTGCATATATTACCCACCTGTGCACGATTTTGTGTTTCCACAGGACGGACTTTAACCAGATACAGTTTTTTGTCAAACCAAGATTGTTTTTTATTTGATAGAACAAGTATGGAGCTATACATTCTTACCATAATATGATCCAATCATGATATAAATCCAAAATTAAAAACACATACAATAAAGGTCATCCCAGAGTGAAATTTAAATAAAGTGTTGTGATATAAGTGTTGAGATACGACAGCTATGCAGAAATATCGTGAACCTGGTTCACATGTGAACCCTGGTTGAATTGGCCCATCGATTTAGCCTATTTTTTGGCTAGATAACTAAAATCTGATGTAGACGGTCTTATGTCAGTTTTTCGTGTAGATTCTGAATATGTTATTTGTTTCTCCACTTGATTAGTAATTTTGCTTTATAATGGCTATTGTAACCAAGGTTCACATGTGAACCTTTTTGGGGTTGTGACGTTGGTTATATGAGTATTTTCGGGCAGGTGCATTAAGGAAACCTTTCTCGTATGGGATCAATGGCACCGAAATACCCCTTTTGTATTACAAGATGAAGTGAAATTTAATTGTTGAAATAAAATTCTAATTTCTGGATGCGGCTTTAGGTTATAAATATATTTTCGAGTTTGTGCCCGGAAAAGAAAGCAGAAAATGTGAAGTGGTAAAACCGGTCTTCGGCGTTCACTCTAAAATACTGACTTAATATTACCGTTAGAATATTTTGACAACTGCCCAGCAGCAATGTGATTGTTTTAAAGCGTACCATAACGGACCAACAAACCGAAAAAGCACTACCTTTAATCTTTGGATTATTGAATATTAAAATTGTTTTGATTACTTGACCCTTCTAGGAACCGTTTTTCCAGTCATTTTCCAAATGACGTTTTTCCAGTATTAATTCGAGAGTTCTCAGGCCTCAAAACCTCACTATTGTTTCAGATTCCCACACGGGGTTTCCGTTTCGAAACGAATACACATTACAAGAAATGTTTAAAGTAAACAAGCATATTTTGACGTTATTTTTCGGAAATTACTCGGATGATAAGACTTAGGTTTAGGCATGTGGGGCTTGTTTTGCATCTCGCGTTATATTCGCCTTAAACCGCTGCGTCGAATTATATTCAGAGAAAATAGCTGATAAATTATTCGGAGGCCAACGAACTTGGTTCTGGTCAATACCGGTATTGACATATGGAGCGCTTTTTTCTTCAAACTATGACATTCCAATAATATACAACTCTGTGCACTCTTGCTATCTCTTCCAAATTGACTTCAGGCCGGGTGCTCCACCTGTAAGTACAAGAAAAAATTACTCTGCATCTGTGAATCAAACTTTTTGACAGAAAAAGATTTTGAAATTTGAGGTGAACAACTGGGTTTGTGTCGGAAACTCGTGCTGGGTTATGACTTCACTGATCATACTGTACTCGTTGTTGCTATATAAAATGCGTGACTATCAAGACAAGTGCACAGAAATGAGATCGTATAAAGAGATGCAAAGAAAGGTTTGTTTTACAAATGTGTTTGAAAGAAACACGAACCAAATCTTTTTTTGAAAATGATATCAGGATCCTCCACTGCTCAAACAACCCGCGAATTCAAACGCTGAAATATTTTATTAATTAACCACTGTTGTTTAGGTAATGTTACAATGGATGCTTGATTTCTGGTCGCTGGCGCCTACGCGTCAGCTGGTTTCATTAGAATTCCAAACAATTTGGGAAAATGCGCAACTATGGCTCTCCAGTTATCTTTAGGTAAATGAACTTCCATCGCCACATGACATGGATGTTGCCGCTTCGATACAAGTTTTCGATGACAAATATTTCAAAACGATTAATTTTCAGGATCCACATCAATAGTGTATCTCACATTGAACAAAACCATTCGACGAGGTGTGAAAGATCTCTTGACTGTCATAAAAGGAAGTGTCTCACCATCTGCGACTAAAATGAGCTAAAACTGGCAAAATTTAAGCGACACCGTTGGATATTTAATCTCGACACCAATTATGCACATATTTGATTTCAAGTTTTTGAGCATTTTGTTTCATCCTGAATTTATATACAAACTGATTGTGTGTTTCTTCATAAAGTTTGTTTTACCGTGTGACGCATAGGTAACCAAAATGGCTTATTTCAAAGTTTAAGAGTAAAAGTTTATAGTCTTGCATCGCAAATGTCAATTCATATGCACAGGCTATCGTGACAAATAACTCTGTTTTGGATTTAAAAATGTACATATAATTATTGGACTGCTTATGTACCATTGCAGATGTAACATTACACCGTTACACGGCTCATGTAACGGGTCGGATCAAGCTACTTCTCGTCCGAAGCAATGATAGAGGATGATCAAAACTGATATAATGGCTTTTTAATATTTGTTTTATAAAATTTAGTAATCTTAAATGTTCTATACAAAAAGTGATTCACTAGCAGCTTAGAGTATACCTCTAGTTACCCTTTTTTCGGTTAGATCTAAGATAAATATATTACCCCGAGAACAATAGACCGAGACTATGTAAATAAAAAATGAACTGTTCCTGTCCCCTCCATGGACAACCTTTTTCGTGGGATTATGCCGTACAATGCGTTATTGTTATGATTTGTGCGTCTGTTGGGGCTATATTATTCTACTTTGTAAAATATTTAATTCATAAGTTAAACATAGATAATCGTAATGGATTCAGAATTGTTAAATCAAATTCTCAGCCATAATTCTATAACAAAGTCTAGTTATATTGGATGTTTTCCATGCGACATATGGCCTAAAATCAGAAAATTTCCGGCTTCGTTTATATTAAACTTGGATGACCATTATGGATCTGGATCACATTGGGTTTTAACATATGTTAATAATGAGTCGACTGTATATTATTTTGACAGCTTTGGGAAGGGTCCAACTAAATGCATGAAGCAAAATTTCAAGAATTTCAAAAGTGTAATTTATAATAAGCATAAAATACAGTCGAATTTTTCCGATGCTTGTGGTTTTTATTGTATTTATGTGTTATATAGAATTTGTTTAGGACATAAATTTGAATTGATTGTAAACTTTTTAAAATCACTTAAAAATCCTGATGTATATGTAAAAATGTTTGTCAATAGTCTACTGAA